>PVIW01002300.1:0-100116 GCA_004026585.1 Noctilio leporinus
AACTGGAGAGTATTATGCTTAGTGAAATAAGCCAGTCAGTGAAGGACAAATATCATATGATCTCACCCATTATGGGACAATAATGAACAAAACTAACAACAAGCAAAACAGAACCAAATATATGAATACAGTGAATAGGCCTTCAGTGGTCAGGGGGAAAGGGGTTGGGGGGAGGGGGGAGGCAGAGGCAAGAAAGGGGGGCAGCTTAGACAAGAACCTAGTATAAAGGAACCATGGACATGGACAACAGGTGGGATTGACTTTGGGGTGGGTGGGGAGGGGGACAGAGGGGAGCAAAAAGGGGATGGATGTAATACAACAACAATAAAAATTAAAAAAAAATCACACACAGATGAAAAAAATAAAATAAGACTAACTATATAAAAAAAAAGAATGAGGGTGGAGAGTGGGAGTGCATTTATTTCTTCTCATCTTTCAGACTTCCTTTTAAGTGCTACCTCTTTAAAGTGATCTCCCTGCATATCCCAGCTGTTGTCCCTTACAGCACTTATCTTTCACTGCAGTTACCACAATTTGCATAAATTGTGTTTCATTATTTGCTGCCTTTTCCCTCAACTAACAGATAAGACTCATAGGGAGTGAAACTGTAGTCTATTAGTGCTTAGTCAGCATCTATCTATCAGAGTGCCCGGCACAGCAAATGTTCTCTAAGTAGCTGCTAAGTAATTGAAGAATGGCCAGCGACAGATGAAGACACAAGAGGTTTTGAATTGTCTACATTAAATGCCCCATTTGGGCTCAAATCTGTGTTACTTTGGACTATCACTCTCTGCTTGATTTGATCAGGAGCTCTGTTATAATAAATCTTGACATGACCTGGCGGGACCCACTTTTCTTAGGCATTGAGTTAGGAATTCTCACGCTCTCTTACTTGAGAGCGTCTTAAAATGTGTCTTATTCACTCTGTGAACATGGAGATAAAGTGAATGGGCAAAAAAATAAAACCTCTGCTCTTTAGGAAGTATTACATTAGAGCATGAGCCAGAAGAAACCCTATTTCCCCAAGAAGCAAAGGCATGAATAAAAATTTTCGTATGACGTATTGACAAAAGTGCTTTTAAGCCAATTATCAGACAGCTTTGAAATATGAGTAGGCAGGGTCACCTCCACATTCCCTGCGGTTTACATCGGAAAAACTTCTTTCCTTGGAATGTCTGCCTGTGTGGGTTTGGGTATATCTTAAAGTGGGCTGTTCTACAGTATTTCTGAGAGTAGTTTAATGGTCCCCATGGATAGAAAATCAGAAATTGACTTAACTTTATGGTCCACCTCTTTCTTTAAAATTATCTTACATACTATAGATGCAGAAAATAGTCTCATGTTCTCTACAAGTAGTCTAAAATCTCTTTAAGAATATGCTAGAAATTAATGAATACCAAATGAACATTTTTATCCATGTACATTCTATTATAAACTTAAAATACTTTGACATGATATCATTGAACTTACACTATTTTATTGTAATAAAACTTTCTAACGCAAAGCAAAACCTAAGCAAGACCATCTTTTTCAAACTCGGTCCTCGCCTAGAGTTCTCTGTTACTACATGCATATTTGAAGTTCAAAACCTGTGAGTTGTTTTATTTCTTTCTTGGGGAAATAGTTGACTGCAGTTACGAGATAAATCACAACTGCAAGGGAGAGTTCTTAGTCTTTAGACAATGTCCTTTTGACAAAGGACATTGACCTGATAAAGGAGGAGAAGGAAGGCCTGAGCAAGTGAATTTTGAGTCAAGATCGAAATGAATTAGAGGTGATGTGGGGGTGGGATGGGGGAATGGAGAGAGGACAAGTGAAAAGGCAGAAAGGTAGGGGAGGGTGTCAGGTAGGGAACGGATAACATTTTCAAGGTTTTATAACAAGAGGAAGGATAGCACAGTTCAGAAATGAAAAGAAAGCTGCTGGAGTGTAGGGAGTCAGCAGATGGCTGGTAAGTGCGAGGCCAGAGGGATGAGGTTTCTTATTATGCTGGACTTTGGAAGGAACTGTAAAGAATCCTGAATGCAACAGAAAACCAGCAAAAAGAGAGAGAAAAAAGACTCCCAGATGAGGGGAGGTTGACATAATCATGGTTTTGGTGCAGGTAGCTGTAACCAACACCATATAAACAGACATTTATATTTCTCAGTTGTGGAGGCTGGAAGTCCAAGATCAGGGGCAAGGATGGTCAGATTTGGGTAAGAACCCTCCTCCAGGTTGCAGGTTGCTGACTTCTCCTTGGGTCCTCACATGGTGGACAGCAGAGCAGAAGCAGATTTCCCTTCAACTCTTACAAGGGCATTGATCCCATTCATGAGGGCTTTATTCTAAAGACTTCCTCTAGTTCTAATTGCCTTCTCATATCACCACTGGGTGCTCTGTCCACTTTGCACTGATGCCCAGTTATGAAACTGATTTTTAGTAACATCATAGCTAAAGGGCTTTCATCTTATTATAATTCAAGAAGAGACTGTGTTTTTTGCACCTGGTGTTTATGCATGAAATGCCAGCAATACTAGATCTTGCCAGGTGTGACCTATGCAGCAAAGAAATGAAATGCGCCCATCTAAGGTTTCTGTCCCCATTTATCATGAAGAAAATGAGTCTTCAGGGAAAAGATGAATTAAATATCTACAGAGCTTCCACAATTTGAGATTTATACACAAATTCCTTAGGAAGTGTTACAAGGCAATTTACAGGTGCTCCGTTGAGACCTTCAGAACTAAGATGGGAGCGGACACTTTGCATGTGTCCTCTTGGCCAGGCATTTGGTTCCCATCACATGCTACAAAGATTCTGTTATGATCTCCAAAATACATGCGAGGAACCTGAGGTCCAGGAAAAATTTTAAGCAACTTGTGCAGTCACAGAGCTGCTCCATGATAGGATTCATTCCCAAGTGCTTTGTCTTAGAGGTCTGTGCTCTGCTATGCTGTCTTTTCAGCACAGCATTTATTACATGCTATGTTACACCTTATATAATATGTCATGTTATATATAACATAACAGTCTCTATTATATATGCTATATTTAATTCTTAAAATCAGTGCAACTGTAAAAGAATAAACAAAAATAAATGAAAACCCAAAAGTCTTTCCACTAAAAATAAAAATCACCCCCAAAGCTTTCCAGCTAGCATGATTTTTCCTATTTAAAAAAATGTCTGTAAGATGTTTATAGACTTTCACAAGCCTGGCTGCAAATTCTATAAGAAAATATTTAGCTAATGACAAGAGCAACCCAAAACCTATGTTACTTAAAAAAGAAAAGTTGTTTATTTTTTTCTCCCAAGAGCATATCACACTGCTGAAAGGCCTTTAACTGTTATATAAATGAATTATTTCAACAAATGGAATCATTTCAATAATAAAGGAATATAAAAAAAATAATGCTATGCTCTTTTTAAAGAAGAGTGGATTGGATTCTCAGAGATTCTACTTTGATTAAGAATTAGATACATTTTCAACATTTCATTCTAGTCGCTAACAAAATAAATTTTACACCACGCATTAGTGATAGGAATGTGGTGTTTACTTCTAGGACTTGAATATATTTGCCGTTAAACCCGTAATGTTTTTTGAGGATTCTCTCCAAAAGGGGTCTAATCTGGGGCTCAGTGGGTAGTTTGGACAAAGCCAGGAAGAGCCAGAAGAAGGAGCCCAGGTGGATGGCAGAACAAGGTACTCTCCAGGGAGAGGGGGAGCAGTGGGGTTGACCTGGGGAAGTAGTTGCGTTCTCAGGAAGGGCTCAGAGTTTGGCAGGGGCTTTGGAAGGGCCTCAGGAAGATGAGGCACCATCGCCAAGAGCAGCCCATGAGAGGGGCAACCAGTGGCCTGGTCTCCAAGAGCAGAGCACAGGTTGAAGCTGGGGAAAAAGGCTCCATGGTCCACACCGGATTTGGGACCAACCAGTGAAAACCTTCACAGCAACATCACATTCTTCATTTTGATTTGTGTGCTTCAAATAGTACATAGGTGGAGATCTTTTCTTAGTGTCAAACTTCTTCCATAGTATCATAATAATAGGGGCCATCAAAAGCCAGCATGATGGACTCTTCTGTTTCTAAGGTGAATGTATATATAGATAGCGTGATTAGGAGAAAGAACTTAAGTCATTAGCTTTACTATTATTTTACCTTTACTACAAATACTATAATTACTACTTGGATTCTCAATTTTACCTAGGATCTGGTGAATAAGAATGTATAGTATGTGATTCAAACAAGGATTTTTGGTTGGCAACACCTGTACTATTTGGGCTAAATATCCAGCAAATCAACTTTCTTGAAAAATAGCATTAGCTGTGGCCACTACAAAAGAAGAAAAAAGAAAACAAAAGGAAAGACAAAAGAGAGAGAAAAAAACAGTTTTCCTTGATAAAATTAATGGGCCCTATAGAGACTTAATCTAAATTCCTGCCTAATTAACCCTGATAACAATGGATATTATCAGAAGTTGCAAACTGGCACTTTCAGTCCAAAATTAGCTGATACCCAGCTTAGAAATGTGTTCAGTGTGGAATAGGTTATGTTTTAATGAAATCAAAGTAGCATTAATCAAGTAAGTGATTTCATATTAAAATATCGGAATTGCTAGCCATTTTTACAAAGGAAAAACTCTGGGACAATAAGACTTTCTAGGTGGTAGTAATGTCCCAGATCCTGTTAAGTATCCCCAGAGCTTCCATCACTTCCTATTGTGTCCTGGGCACAGAGGTCTAATGGAAAATGTCCTTTGTCATTGTTGATCGCTTGGTGTTTCTTTTAAGGAGTAGAGAATGTTGTCTCTATACCAAGGTCTGTATTAGAAATGGAAAAACTAAAAATGCCAAGACTGAGTTTTGAGAAAACGTCAGAGAGCCCATTTCTTTGTCTAAGTATGCACTAGATCCACATATTCATCAGGCAAAGTGTGTTTGTGTTTAAAAGAAACAGAACCAAGCCATTAAGTAATATTATGAAACTATCCATCATTAAAAAAACTATACAGATTTAAAGGAAAGATGCACAGTGAAACAATTGGGTGATCTGTAAAAAAGAAAAGAAAAAGCATTTGTTTTTGACGTGAGTAGAATAACTGATGATTCTATGGAATTAGTTATGCATTAGGGAGAATAACTTGTCTGGGCAATTGGTCTTTCCAGATGGCAGATTTATTAAATAAAGTCTGAGTGCAACAGAAATCATGTGTCCTAAACAGAACAAGCTTTTGTAAACAAAATTCTAGCTGAAAAAAATGTTGCTTGGCATGTTGAAGCGACTGCTAAGATTTTACTATCTAAATTACATACATTATTTGTGGCATCTTCTGAAAGCACAGACTGATTTTTATTTGATTACCTACCTGCCTGCCTGCCTGCCTATCATCTACATAGTACCATCCAGTTAGTTGTATTTGTTCTTTAGTGTTGATGACAATTTTGATTTAACTCAAAACTTTTAAATATAGTGCTCCTGATAGCATAACAACAGGTAATTACTTACATTGTTTATTAAGAGAAATTAAATAATTTATTGCAGGCCGATTAAAATTAGTAAGTGGGGGGGCACTGCTGTTATGGCTCCTGTTAAAGTAAGGCTTATGACATTAATATGCACAGTGGCAACATTTTCAATGATGTAGACTTTAAGCATATGTAACACATCATAATCTTATTTTTGTTTGCTTCGTTAAAAAAATTAACAGTAAACAATGTTATGAACATAGCAATGAGCTCCATGAATCTTGAATGAACTGAATGTGAAATATGACATGATTTTGGTGTAACAAGGTGCTGAAGAGAATTTTAACTGCTGGAAGACATGGTGACTGCACAAAAGATTGGGCCACATTAGTTGCCAGCACAACTCAGCTAATGACTGAATAGATATTAGGATACATGATTTTATTGCCTCAGTCATCCTGAAATTATTGATTGGGAGCTGTCCTTTGGGGAGAAACAGCCTGGTACACGTTTATAGGCTAAATGTAGTTCCCCAGATAGAAAGGAACTGAAGTCCCCACATCTTTTGAAGACTGATGTTTCAAAAGATTTCTCTAGTTGATGTGAAACTGCAAGTAACCTTAGTTACCATTTAAAATTTTTCTCTTAATATTGAAATTGCGAAAGAAGTGCTACCAATGGAGGTTACTGAAATACAGTCATAAGTATTGAATACTAGAAAAAGGATAACATCGGGACACTGAATCCTACAACTTTTCCAAACGTAACTACCTTAATATAAGAAGGTTGGGTCTATCTAGGGTCAGTAGTACCTGTGTCTGGGAACAGCTGCTTTGCACTAGCTAAAGGAATAAAAGTAAATATCACACACAGCCAGAGGAATCGTGGCTGAACTTGGTCTTGCACATTTTATGAAGGGTGGCAAATAGACCACAATTTATTTTTAAAATTTGTATATAGTTTCTTTCTTTTTTAAAAATATTTTTTAAAAGATTTTATTTCATTATTTTTAGAAAGAGGGGAAGGGAGAGAGGCAGAGAGGGAGAGAGACGTCAATGTATGGTTGCTTTTCACCTGCCTCCAGCCATAGACCTGACTGGAGACCTGGTTTGCAACCTTGTTATGTGCCCTGGCTGGGGAATTGAACCTGCAACCTTTGGGTTCGCAGGCCAGCGCCTTATCCACTGTGCTACCAGCCAGGGCGTATATATATATTTTTTCTTACATGTTTATACTTCAATGACCTTCAACGTACTCCCCAAATAATGCAGTACACCCTTCTAGATGTTTCTCCCCACTGCTCAAAACAATTCTTGAACTCATCGATTTTGTTGCTTTTTAGTGCTTCTGCCATTTTTTGTTTTACCTCTTCTACATCAGCAAAATGTTTCTTATTGAGAGCTTTTTAAAATCATCCAGGGACATAAACAAACTAAAAATGGAGGCACGTGAATAGGGAGGATGGGGCATGGAGGGCATGCTGTTTTTGATCAAAAAATACTGAACACTTAGTGTGGTATGGGCAGGTGCACTTGTAAATCACCCTCGTGAAATGGGCAAACGCATTGAAAGAACCTTCAAAAAAATTCACTGAAGCCGAACTCAGCCTCTCATAACAATGCCAGCTGGTGCACTGATCCAGAAGGGTTCCTAAAACACTTACCTAGCGGGGAAAACCTGGACTACAAGGGCTCACCCTCCAGAAGGTAATTCTGTTTTTTCAAGGTCCTCACTTACACATTAAAAAATAAAACTTGCCATTGACATCTTGTGTAGAAGAAAAGATCTCATGTCGAACTCTAATAACATACATAAAACATGAAAAAGTTAATAATGGAGTTTAATAATGGGATGCTTTTATTTTTAGCGTATACAGTTTAAAGTTTTTGACTTTAAATTGGTTTTTGGTCTCAGTCATGTTTTTAGTATGTTAAATATTATCACCTCCACTCCATAAAAATGAGTAGCTGATGATCATATGACTATATTACCTGCCTCACCCCTGTGGGCACTTGAACTTGTGTTAATGCAAGAATGAGCTCAGGAAGGAAAGAGCGTGTAGAAGAAGAAGAGATGAAAAACCAGTGAACTTGAGGGAGGACACTGGTGGAAGACGCCCCTGGCCAGGAGCCCAGCAGCCTTGCCTGTTCCTGCCGGCTAGGCCGCAATGAATCGCAAGGCCCCGACCCCTCTTTTCCGTGGCTGTTTCTCAGCTTCAGTTTGCAGAAAGCAGCTGTCAAGGATGAAGTAATGGCCCCCTTCCTGCTGGCTATGCTGAGCTGGCTTAACAGCTCCTAAAAGCAGCAAATTCTCCAAAGCACAGCACTCCTTGGTTGTGATGCAAGCTCACTGTGTGCGTGGCCTGCTTCTGACACCCGCCTGTGTCACCCCTGCGGCTCTTGAGAGAGAAGAAAAACAGCAGAATCGCACTGTCTGGCCACTGCTGTGCAGGGAGTTAGAAAACCCCCTTTTCCGCTGACCCAGCGGCCTCCTGTCTTATCCAGGATTCATGGATCCGTGAGAGGCTAACTTCCTAGCTTGAAAGGACAAAAATCTCGGCTCTTTCTCAGCCCTTCACAGACACCCACTCAAGGAACGATCGCAACCGTTGACAGGAAGTGAAAAAAGGTAAAACACTGAGAAGGTTCCGTTGTTCCTTGTTAAACTTGGCAGGAGCAGGTTCCGGGAAGTGCAGAGGGCAGAATAGGCAAGTCTGATCTATTCCAAAAAGTTCACGATCCATAGAAGTGCAAAGGGTAATCGATAAAGAAGAGAGAAAGGGGGTCCATGCTTAATTCTCTCTCTGGCAGGATTTTTCAGTTCCTTCACTGTGTTTGGCCCTGGAAGCTTTTCCTGGCGGCGGTGGCGCAGGTCTGTGCAGTGAGCGCGGCAGGACTCCAGGGGGCGCTAGGCCCCACGGTTTAGGTTAAAGAGCACAATTCACAGTTGAACTGTGAAGCGCCTTCAGAAGGTGAGAACAAAAGAAAGAGGTCTGCTCAACTTTTTCTAACGATTAGACAGGGGAATCAAAGCCGGGAAACCTTCAAGTGTTCCATCTTGACTCTTTTTCCCCCCATCTATCTCATGTCTTCCGTTGCATTTTGTCCCCAAATAATGTTCCAATAAGATGTGGTTTATTCTACACAGTTTATTCACGCAGAATTATGTTTATGTTCAGAAATATCAAAGACCTGTGGTCCAAGCACCCCCATCTGACTTCATCATCAGTCATGGGTCATGTCAGACCTTCCAGTCTTGTCTTTCTCCCGTGGGTCTCACCTTGATACAAGGTAATTCATTTTCTGTAAAATGGTGATTGGAGTTGATCCTCTTTTGAAAAGGTTATCCAATTACCCTTTGTCCATTTTCAAGCCACCGCTGTCAAGCTGTTTGAATCTACAGGTGCCAAGTTCCCCTCCGCTGTCCAGAGAACTGAACGCACCTGGGGCTGCCGAAAGCCCCCTCATTGTGTGCGGTGGGTGGAGTCAGAGCCCAGTGCTGTCACAAGCCCACATGTGAGTGCCTGTTCCTAGCCTGCATATTGTCCCCACAGCGACAAATCACACCCATGTCAGTGTCCACGTGCAAGAGAACATGTTCCTCAGTGAGTAGAACTATTTGAACCAAGAGCTCTAAGGAGCATCCATTCTCCATAATAAATTCACAAAGTGACCAGAGCAGATACTCTTAAAATTCACCCACTGTCAACGTCTTTTTGATGGACTGCCCTGTCTATGGAGCTTCCTTTTGTTTCTTTATCCATCTGTTCTGCTTCATTATGTTTATCCCTTATGGCAAAACATACCCAGGGTTGTCTGTCTTCACCTTACTTGGAAACTATCTTCACCTATGTGACTTTAAAAACCCAAACCACAAAATACTTGTTGAAAGACTCACCCACTTTGGCTTTTTTTTGTTGGGTGGTAATGTCAGGGCAGGCTATTCATTCTGCTTCTCCCTTTCAGCAGAGGAGTAACAAGAACTAAGAGTTGGTGGGGGCATTTGAGTTTTATTCTTCTGTGTGCTACTGAGGCCCAACGGTCTGAATCCCATTTGCTGGAAATTTTGATGGGTGCTCCCAATTACAGGAAAAATGGATCTATTCTTAAAGTGGCTCCATGAAAGAAAATAGGTAAAAGCTCAGTATCAAGCTAACAAAGTTCACAAAACAAAATTATATACAAAGTGTAACACAGGGAGCTAGAAATCTGGTAACGCAGGAGCACTGCATTTCATATGCTCTATTCAGAATCATCTCAGCTTAGTGACTGAGTGGCCCTTTTGGGGGTCCAGCCAGCCAGACATCAGACAGGCCATCTGTCTGTCAGCCAAGCATAAAGGACAGACAGTCAGAAAGATACACTGCCATTCAATCTTCTCTTTAAGGGCCTCTGGCAAAGAGTGGTTGAGTGAATTTGATGCCACAGGCTTTCAAATAGGCATTTATGCTTTTTTCTGTCTGTTTATATACTGGGGGACAGGTCAGATTTCATTTGAAAAAATATTTCTGCTATTAAAAAACAGACTCTGAGGCAGGGCATGCTCATAGGCTGTCTATGAATTATTTATACATATATATGCATAGTTGCTGAAATGTCAGCATGAGTTATTCAATATATAAGGAGGTAAAAATCTGCATTGCTCTTTGAGAGAAAACCAACTTTAAACATATTACTTAATGCAGGCTAGAGTAGGTTGGCACTAAAATTCTGGGCACCTGAAAATTTTATGCTAAGATTTTCTTTAGATAGCTTCAGAAGATCTTTGTTATCATTTACAGCTTCACACATTTTTTTCTCACTTCCGACATTTTAGGTTTTATTCCTTTGGATTTTAATATTATTATGAGTTTCATTTTTGATGAAAATCAATCACCGGATAACTACGAAGTAGTTGAATTCTGGCATTAAAATTATGTAACTCCTCCAGTCCTTTCATTCAGAGAGGCATTAGCATTTTTCTTTAATATACATATTAAACCTGGTTGAGGGTTGTGTGTATTTGCCTTTGCCTGTGTTTCTGCACCTATCTGGAATTCTCTCCCCTATCTTTGTCTAATTACCACTTCTCTATTTTTCATGCTACAACTAAAAGGAACATTACCTTTTCTCAAGACTCTACTTTGGATATTTAGTTTTTCCCATCTCCTCCTCTGATGGTAGCTCTTGACTCTCCTATGATCTTTGGTGATAACATATCACTATGAAATGGAGTTGAGAGAGTAATAATCTTTCTCCCAGCTCTGTGGAGCACCTTGTAGACATGACTTATCTAGCATTTTAAAATTTATTTTTCAAATGCTTTAATTTCTTTTTTTTATGGATAATGTGGTCATTAAAATGAGTGAAACAAAAAATAATAAAAGATCTGTAAAAGCAACACTGATAACTTCTCCCCCACATCAAATATCCACACAAGTGTGATAACAAATCTTAACAGTGTAATGTCTATGCTTCCATATCTTTCTCTAAATAAATATATAGCTGTAGGTCTATAGATTTGGATCTTTATATCTCCATCACCTATATCTATCATCTATCAGTATACCTGTGTGTGTACAGAAAAATACAAAAATTTTGTTTAGTACTAACATAATATTTGTAGTATATTACAACATGCTTTTTTATAGAGATGTCTATATATTTCACTAAATATAGTTTTCCTAGTTTTACATACCCACACTATAGTTTTCAATAAATGGGATCATAATACATATTCAGTTTTCTTAAAAGCAAAAATACTCTATAATGTGGGCTAATTGATATAATCTCAGATATATTATCTGTGCTCTATATTAATACCCCTGAGAAAATTAATCTTGAATTGTTTGAAGTCTTTCAGAAGAACCCCCTTGCTAATCTATGACTTTGTTTTTATTTTGGGTCTGTCCATCTTTCTTTTCCTCCTATCTTCCTTTCTTCTCTCCTTTTCTTCCTTCTTCCCCTCCCTTTCTCCCTTTCCTCTTCTCTCTCAACCTGTATTCCTGACAAACGAGTTTCTGTTTAGCATGAAATAACAAATGTTATCAAAGAAAAATGAGGTTGTTCTATTCCAAAGCTCAGAAAACTTTGGCTTTACGAGGGCAGAGAATATGTCTATCTAAGTCACCAATGTAGCACAATGATAATTAGGGTAAAAAGAACATAATTATGGAAGTAAATTCAAATGATAAAATATCATCACAAAATCAGATCTCAGTGATGAAAGTGTTTTTATAATACCTTTTTTTTTTTTTTTTTCTTTTTTGTCACAAATGTAGCGACTTTTCAGCACAGGGTCTTTAGGTTACACATGTTGCTTTTTTTTTTCTCTTCAAAATAATTTATAACCTGGGGTTCAGGTTACCTGACCAGGTTAACATACTTCCTGAAATCAGAGGTCCAGGAAATAGGGGAATGACTCCTCTAATCACACCCTCTTTGAATTACTAAGGATTTGCTTTTCATTTGTAAAGAGCTGACAAGTGTTTTGATTCTCTTTCTGAATTGCAAGCCACACATCAACTATTTCTCAACCACTATGACCATGGCTTTTGTCATTTCTGGTAGGTTGTGATTAGCAAGCTACAGTAAAATGGGATGGAAAAATTAGGGTTTACAGATCTAAAAATACTACTAGTAATTGCAGCTTTGAGGAAAAGCAAAAACTAGATTTAGGCAGGAAGCAATATTGTTGTAAAAGATGCCAGATCTTTAGGGGAAAAAGAAAAGGCAAAATATTTCTGTCTAATTCTCAGATGTAAGTCAGGAGAAAATGCTATGAAACATATAATTTCCTAGAACATTTGGAGTTGTTATGGTAGAAGAAGCTAAGAAGGAAAGCAGAAAAAGGCTGAAACAAGAATAAGAGAGTTTGTGGGAAATTGTGAGAAGCGCATTTTGATAAACATTTCAAAACATATCATGCCTTTATGTGATGGGAAGCAGAGATGAAAGTCTTGATGATGGAGAGTAAAGTCCTTCAAACACAAATGCAAAAATGATGTGAGAGATTCTGCAGATAGAACACCAATAGTCTTGTTTTCACCCTTACTAAGCCAACAATGCAGGGAAGCAGTATCTAGCTTTCAAAGTGTTAGCTACTTGCTCTAGAATGGAAGTTGGCAAACATGTTCTGTAAAAGCCCACAGAGTAAATATTTCAGGTGTGCAGGCCATCAAGCTTTTGTTGCGTTGACCCATCTCTTCTGTGGTGGTGGGAAGCGGCCATAGACAATATGTACATGAATAGGTGTGGCTATGTTTCAAGAAAATTTTATTCTTTATTTACAAAAGCAGGCAGTCAGCGATCTCTGGCCCAAGGACTGCATTTTGGCAACTGCTGCTTTAGAAAATTGTGGGTACAAAATCCTGAGACTTTACTTTCTCAATGAATCTTTTAATTGGCAGGGGACAAGGCCATGAACAGGCAGGTTGGTTGGCAGATGGATACCTGGTTTCAGGCACCAGTTTCATCACTTTATGATCCTGGACAAGCATTCAAAATTTCAAGAGCCATGCAAATTTCCTCAAGTATATCTATTCTGCCTACTTCATAGGGTCCCTGTAAAACCTCAGTGAAATACTACTAGGCCTGTCCCGAAAGTATTGAGCCAATGCCAATATAATTAAAACAGTTTGCGTGGCTGATACTCTCGGGACAGACCTCGTAACGTTAGTGGAAATGGTTTATAAATTAAAGCATAATAAAGCTCTCATTGTGAACAGGTTATAAGTGAGCTGAACAAGTATCAGATAGGCATCTGAAATAGTAGCAGTAAAATCTATGGAATGACTAAACAATCACTTTCATAATTAAGGAGTTTGTCTTTTTGTGAAAAGGAAGAGGCAGATCTTTCCGTTGCCATGAGGTCAGAGATTTGCCAATGGCTACAGACAATAAGGAGACAGTGCAGGCAGGGCTGGGAGACTGGACTCCTGGTGAAATTGCCTGGATCTGATTCTTGGCTCTACCATTTACTAGCTGTGTGACTTAGGTATACAATCCAAGTCAGTCCCATCTGGAGAAAATAATACTCTTTTTTTTTTTTTTTTTTTAAGATTTTATTATTTTTCAGAGAGAGGGGAAGGGAGAGAGGGAGAGAAACATCAATGTATGGTTGCCTTTCACCTGCCTCCAGCTACAGACCTGGCTTGCAACCTGGTTATGTTGCCCTGGCTGGGAATTGAACCAGCAACGTTTGGGTTTCCAGGTCAGCATTTTATCCAGTGCCACCAGCCAGGGCTGAGAAAATAATACTCTTAACTGTGCAGAGATGTAGTCTGAATGAATGAATTCACTTAATGTTCTTAGCAGAGATTCCTAACAGACCAGAAGTATTCCATAAATATTTGTTCATTTTACTGAATCTTTCACAAAGTCATATAAGTTTGGAATGGAAGAGCCTGCAGAGGTCTTTGACCTGACGTGTGAATCCCCTATACAAAACTGTGGCTCTGTGCTTACCAAATCACCATTTGAGCACTTCTTTTTAGTAAAAAGATCATTATTTAGCACAGAACTCTGTATAGGTAATGAATTCAATATTGCTATCATTATTACACAAAAGGTACTTCTTCATGGAAAAACCAAAGCTGTATTTGGGCTGTATTGTTTCCTTTCATTCCTCATACACAGTTCTAAGCTCAAGTAAAACAATGGATAAGGTTTTGTCATCTTTATAAATGGTGCCCAATGGGTGGAGCTTCTAGAATGCAACATTGGTTACGAAACTTTATTTCACCTGCCTCTCAGAGGAGCAAATCCATGCCCATTTCATCTTGCAAGGACAGCATGTTTATTAATCATTTCCTAGCACTGAGCATTAGTGTCACAATTTTTAAAATTCTAAATAAGAGATGAGATTAATAACAGAGTAGACCTACAAATGGGAAGTAAACAAATGGCTGCAGAACTGATTTTAAGAGAGTTGAAAGCCTAAAAATTTTCCCATGATTGTCAACCTTAAGAATATATAAGGTTTATTCATTTCATATTCTCATATATAATCATACACGAATCTAGTTTATTATAAATAATCAAGTTTTTTGGGGGTTTTGTTTTCAACAAATGATATGATAAAAATTTTCATGCACCACGGGAATCCATTATTTCTATAACGTCTTAGATGTCTTGCAGAGATTCGGTGCAGGCAATGTGTAAAACATTCACCATTAATGGAAAGTGCTTTCATTCAGTAAAAACCTAAGTGCACTTTTCCTAAGCACATTAATTCCCCTTTCAGTTTCTAGGCACATGAACAGAGTTTGTGTTCATTTATTATTATTATTATTTTTAAAGATTTTGTTTATTATTTTTAGAGAGAGGGGAAGGGAGAGAGGCAAAAGGGAGAGAAATATCAATGTATGTTCACCTTTCACTTGCCTCCAGCTACAAATCTGGCTGGAGACCTGGCTTGCAACTTGGTTATGTGCCCTGGCTGGGAATTGAACCAGCAACCTTTGGGTTTGTAGGCTGGTGCCTATTCAATGAGTATTTTGTTTTTATCTTTCAAAGAACTCTTAAGAACCTCTATGCTTCGGTGAAGGGGGGAAAAGGATTATAACCAACAGAGGAAAAAGGGCATCTTTGCAGGCAAAATTATGAAGGAAGAAAAGTACTCAATAAAATTGAATTGTTATAAGAATAGCTTGAAGTTTGTGACATTGATTGATGACTTGCCTTTGCAGTTACTTAGGTAAACCAAAAATACACCCTTAGTTCTTTTACTTCTTAGGTAATTTGGACAAAATGTGTTTTCACAGACCAAACATCATAACAATAGCAATCTGCTTAGTTAACAGAACACCATCTTGAATGTCAGTGGGAGGAAAAAAAGGGGCAGGAAAATTATGCTGTTCTCACTAATTAGGCAAAAAATCACTTTATTTCAATACTACATTGTCAGGAAGAACATATATATATATGTAAATATTTGAAAAGAGTCTTAAAATTGGAAGGAACTTCGAAGGTCACAAAGATCACGTCACTTGGGAATATGCCATGATAAATGAATGACGACCCTTAATTTTAACATCTGTTATTTTAGCCTATACCTACCTTATCTTACTTATCAATGCTATTAGACAAAAATTACAGCGGCCCAAGAATTTTCATTGGTATAAATATATCCATGAAGATATAGTTGAAAATACATGAAAATTATAGTGGCTTCAAGGATACATGACTAAATTCTCTTGTAGGTTGGTAACATGATTTTGTGGGAACAAGTGAGTGACATAAATAGACTACTGGGTCTGCTCTGCAATTAGTGCCATAGAGAATGACTCAGTTTTAGCTCCTTCTCATTTATCATCCTTTGTCAGACCCCCTTTAATGTCTAAATAGCTTCCTTCCAGTTAATAAGTATATTACAATTCAATTCACTTACTCAAAGGAAACATTTTACAAATTAATTATTTTGTGCGCTTATTTTCAAATTCTATTCCCTGAAGTTAAAATAATCACGATCAGTGCTATTTAACAAGTTTTTAATGGCTGCTCTGGACCTTGAGTGACACCTGTTGACTATTCTAGAAAAAAAGTTAACAAAGGCACCTTCTGAAGTTGGACTCCATGCATTACAAAGACTCCATGTTTCTTCCCCTAAGGAAAATATTGGCTATCTCCATAAACATTCACTTCTCAACTTTACACAGACATGAGATGCTCTTCCTCAGAAGCCTTGGGTGCTTCAGCTTTCATGGCAGACTGTCCACTTGACCCTCAACAAGGCTGAATGCTAAAAGATATTAAGCTGCCTTTAATGAGAGACATAAACCCCTAGATTCTTGTTCCAAACCCAGCCTGGGTCACAAACACTCAAATGCCTCCAAGGGTCAAGGAGGCCACAGAGCGAAATGGACTGAAAACAGGAACCTGTAGGGAGGTCCAGGTTGGGGTGACAGTGAGGAGCTCTGTGGACCAACTCGCCAGTGAAACTATGAATGCAGATATTTAAATTCTTTACAAATTGCCCTAATGCGTCCAGAATATGAAGAAACTCTTTTCAAGAAAATCTACTGTAACTGAACAGAGAGTCTGTGGCATTTAAACCCGCCTCACTTCCTCATTTCCCCTGTTCCTTTCCCCAAGGTTATCTTGAGAGAATCTGCACTGGGACCCCTTTCCCTTCTGCTCTGAAACACGGGTTACTCTACCTTGCTGAGAGTCAGAGACAGCCAGCATTTCTCACCCTCTCCAACCCCAAATGAAAGAGGCTGACATTCCTGGAGAGGGAAGCCACAAAGTCTGGGATTTCCTTCTTCCATAGAGGCCCTTCTCAAAGATTGCCCCAAATGCCACAGACTGAGAATCCTAAGGCCATGACTACTCATTCCAGCCTGTGGATGCAGCAGGAGTTCCACCCGGGAAAGGCAACCAGGAAAACCACAGGCTGCTTTCTTGCTAAGTGTGTGGAGCTCAGAGGGTTCACCCTGGGGGTGAGGTACCCTGAACCAATAGCTTTCCAAAAGACTGAGATTATTTGAAACAAACTCTGGGACATTCAAGCCCAAGGACACTCTCAAAAACAACAGTTCCTCTTAATTAAGGGAAATAAACTAAAACAGACCAGCTAGTCTACTAGAGAGAACTAGAAGATGTAGCTAAGGAGGACCCACAATAGATGTGAAATTTCAAAACTGGCCTCAAAAACTACACCAGCCTAAATGTATCTGGAGCAGGTTGCTGAGCAATTGGTGTTGCAGAGCTTTCTTAAAAGCAATAGACAGTCATCTGGTGAAGATAGGGGTATAATTAATACTAAAAGGAGGGGGAAGCATAAAAGAAACATCAGGGAAAGACACAGCACAGGGAGCCTTGCTAGGACCAGTGTCTTCCTTGGTGACTGGATGCAGGTCCAAGGCTGCACATCTCTGAGGATGACAAGAAAAGTTCAACTCTGTGAGGGGATGATAGATTTTACAAGCTAGCCCTGACTGGTGGGCCTTAGTTGGTTGGAGTGTTGTCTTGTACACCCAAAATCTGGGTGTTTGATTCCCAGCCAGGGCACGTACCTACTAAGTTGTGGGTTTGATCACTGTTTTAGGTGCGTATGGGAGGCAACCAGTTAATGTTATTGATGCTTCTATCTTCTTTCTCTCTCCATCTCTAAGATCAATAAACATATTAAAAAAAACAAGCTAGTAAAATTAAAAAATCAAACAACAAACTAAGCCTAGGAGAAAGGAGTGGGGGAATCAGTTTCCAGAGTTACTGTATTATCTAAAATGTCTAGTTCCCTGACCTTCTAAGATGCAGAGGATATTTTTTAAAACCCCTCAAGAGATTTTGGAGGAGTAGTTGGCATATTGTAAAACCCAGTGAATGCCAGTTAGATGAGTGAGTGTAGGAACTGCCTCTAGAGAAGACGAAGGGCCCTGTTATCTGGATTGATGGTACAGATAGGTCAGATCTTAACAACGTTTGTACCTATTGATGATATGACTAGATATTTCTCAACTATAACCTGACAGTAGTTTAAATACAAACGTAGGATAATCTTAAATTTATTCAAAACAACCAAAAAGCTAACTATATTGGAACTTTTCAATCATACTAACTTAGGGTCTTCAGCCTGGGTTAGTAATACAAACATCTTTTATGCCTCAAATAAGGATAATCCTACAATGTAGACATTATACCTTTCATTGCATTTAAATACAATTGTTATGTTGGGGAGAAGGTCTACCAGGACATCAAAAAAGTGTTGTCCTTACTCAGTGCACTAGAAGCTGATGAATTTGAACTTTAGGTCTGGTCTGGCACTAATTTACTCTGTAGCCTTGAGTAATCCTTCCCTTCATTGCTATTTTGTTCACCTGAAAAGTGAGTGGAATGGGCAATATATCTTCTTGGGTTCATTCCAGCTCTTGGTGACTGCAATTTAGGAAGTTTGGCTGCTTAGTTTGGCAGAAAAAAAGATCCTCAGTGCATTCTGTTCAGTCAGCATATGGCATAAATACACTCACCAAGCAATACTGTATTTTGGTCCTACCACTGTCTTCGGCCAAGTGATCATTGTGAGTATGTTCTCAACGTCAATCTGTACCAATGTCAAAGTGTTTCCTCATTGTCTTGTCATTTAGCATACCATTTTAAAACCTAAAATTACAATGGTGAATCAGTCCCCTTGGAATTTATATTTAGCTGAATTTAAAACTAGAGCCAGGGTCTTGATTTAGATACTAACCTGATGCAGCAGCCTCTGGAGACATTATGTGATGCTGAGGGTGGAGGTGGGGGGAACTAGAAATGTCATTATTTATGCCATTGGAATCTTAAAATAAATCTAGGAATTTGGCGGTGCAAAGGGTTTTAGGAAGAAAAGATACCAGTGGCCTTTTGAGATTTCCAGGGTCTTCTTTTCTTTATTAATTTTTATTTCTGTGGTTGCTTTTGATTTTTTGTGTATTAAATATTTAGAAGAAACATGTGGGGCTAAAGCAATAAAATAGCGACAGGGGACTGAAAAGGCAGAGCCAGACTGAAAAATGAAAACAGCTTCTGCTAAGCAATTAGAGATGAAGCGTGAGAGAGAAAAATGAGTGCCATTCTGAGGATGATAGCTGGGGAAATGTGTGGAGATTACAAACCCATCAATATAAATGGAAACTTCAAGAGGCAGACATATTTTTGAATATTTACATTCAGTTATGTTGAATGGAGGTTATTTTTGAAATGTTCGGGTATGTGTATCTAACAGCTTCTGAGAAATAAGTCTGTAGTCCAGAGATGGGGGTCACTGGTCGACAGGTGTCGCTGAAGCCGTGAGGTGTATTTGAATGGTCCAGTGACAGAAAAGGCAAGCCTTTTGCATAGACCTTTGGAAATTGGAAATTTAAGTGCCAGGAAGGGGAGCAGCACTAAAATGAGAAAGTAATGATCCCAGAAGTAGGACCATAATTGGAAGAGAGAGTAAGTTTCTTGAGGCTATTGAGAAAATAGTTAGTTTTCAGAAGGTGGGTAGGGTTACGGGTTGAGTTAGTTCTGTTAAAAACTAAGCAATATGAGCAGTGAAAACATGTCAGTGGAGTTGGTGACACTATGAGCCATTGCAGCAGAATGGTAAGACAGCTTGGTACTGGCTAGAGAGCAGAGCCAGTGCACTTTTCATTGGTTTTTAAGTGTGGTAGTCAAGATTCGAAGGCTCATGGGATGAATGGTTTCTCAAGCAGATGGAGTTAGGAAGGTACTTCCTATTTGTTTTATGTGTTTTCTAGAGAGCATCCGGAGAAACATTACCATCTATAAGGATGGGGAAGAAGTATATACAAATACATAAGCATATGGGGAATGATATTTGTTTTAAGAACAATGACTATTTGATCTCTTTTAAGGTAAAGCAGTTTTGAAAGAATATAGTATTGAAGTAATTGACACACTAGCTGCCAGTATGAAATAAAGGAATGAATATAAGAAATTATAATTAGCTTTCCAGGAATTAATCTAAAAAACTTCCCCAAGTTGTCCTGAAAAGTAATACTTAAGAGTTCAGCTGCCCGTTTCATCTGAACAGAAGTGGACTGAAAAAGTCTATGAATTCTGAGGCTGCAGCTGGTTCCCTTTCCACGGAGCCACCAGCCAGGGCAAATATCTCTTTAGTCTTGCATTATCACCTGTAGAATGTTGAAGACTGCTTGGGAATTTGATTTATTTAGTTACAAAGATAATATCAATGTAACACATTTCAACTATCATGATTCATCAACTAAAATGCATCATAGAGGATATAATGTAATTTATTGCAGGGTGATGGCCAAGAGTCTGGACCTGATCAATAAGAAAAGAGTCTGATGGATACTAGGGATAAAAATAATGTGGATTGTTGAGGTAATTTTAATAAAGCATTAAACCAAAACATGGCTCCTGGAAAATCAAAAATCAAATTCTAGTAAATAGCAAGAAGCAGTAGTAGAGTAAGAAGGAACTAAATTCATTTTTGAATTAAAAAAACAAAAAGACAAGAGTCCTGAAGAATCCAAGCAAGTCCCACCATTCATGTTGATGACCTGTATCAACAGAATGTTTCAGTTCTTGCATTTAGAGATTGGCTTCCATGATTCTTCTCCACAACCCCCTCCCAACCCTTTTCAAAAGCAAATGATGAGGTTAAAAAAAAAGACCCTGAAGTCTAGTATACAATTTTTTTTTTTTTTTCAGAATGGCAAACCAGAAAGTAAAAGAAAATTATATAGCTTGACAGGAGAATGCTATTTAGAAAACTATAAGCATAATTTTTGTATTTTATGCCTTTTTAAAAACTTTAAAATGTGGCTTTCAGGGGGCTTTGGACTTCCTGGCCAATAGTTCCTATTGGCTGTGCCTGTCATGTTTCTGATAGCTTCCAACTGCCCTTCACCAAGCCTTCTCATTTGAGCTGTGACATGAATGCAGTTCACTATCGAAATAATAACCAAAACTCACTGTTGGATGCCTGAGAACAAATAGCCATATTGACCCCTCCCCGCGCCATACCACCCTGAAGGTTTCCCAAGCCTGGGATTGTTTTTTTTAATAAAAATTTTAAGTGGAGTCCTGGCTGGTGGTACAGTGGATAAAGCACAGCCTGCGAACCCAAAGGTCACTGGTTCAATTCCCAGTCAGAGCACCTAACCAGGTTGCAAGCCAGGTCTCCAGCCAGGTCGGTAGCTGGAGGCAAGTGAAAAGCAACCATACATTGATGTCTCTTTCCCTCTCTGCCTCTCTTCCTTCTGCACCCTCTAAAATAATAAATAAAATTTTAAAAATAATTAAAAAAAAATTTAAGTGGATACTTTGAATTCAGAAATCTTGGTACATTGAGGTAATTCTAAGATATAGCAAATTTATAAACTGTACTTATAGTTCAATTGAATGGAGACCAAGCCAACCAAAATCAAACATGAAAAAGTTACTATGTTTAGTCAGAAAGAAATGAGATTTAAAAAAATAAACTATGGTTCACATAGAATAGAGTACCCCATAGTTATGAATAGAATTATAGAACAAGATTGTTACTAGTTCTTTGGATTCTGTTCTGATTATATGTAAATAGGTTTATACTTGGGATGATTTTCTGAAACTAAATTAAAAAAATTAAACTTTAACAATAACACTATTACTGTAAAATAGTTTTTTTCTGAAAACTTTTTCAAAAAGGAATTAAGTACTTTTTCCTTTACTATTTTGGCTGCTCCTGAGCAGCTGTTTTGACCAAGGAGTCTCTGGTCAGAGATCTCTGTGGTTCACCTCCATTTCTCCTCTAGGTAGTAACTGTTCAACTCTGGACTCTGCTTCTTCTCCTCCTCCTAGAAATCTGTGCCAAATCAGAATGAGAGAAAGGACTCATAAATTAAGAAAGTGCTCTGGTTGGGTGGCACAGTGGATAAGGTGCTGGCCTGCCAATCCAAAGGTCGCTGGTTTGATTCCCAGCCAGGGCACATAACCAGGTTGCAAGCCAGGTCTCCAGCCAGGTCTGTAGCTGGAGGCAGGTGAAAGGCTACCATACATTGATCTCTCTCTCTCTCTCTCTGACTCTTTCTAAAAATAATAAATAAATAAATAATCTTAAAAAAAAAAAAAAAAAAAAGAAGAAGAAGAAAGTGACCACAGGATACTTTTTAAAGAGATTAGAGCTAGTTTTCCAAAAGGATGCTGAAATTTAGGTTTGGAATCATGAACAATTTTAATGTTTGGTCTCAGTTTAAATTATTGTGGACTATTGTGGAAAAACAAATCTTCCAGGATGCCTGTTACATGTGTTTGGATTTTTCCCCTTTAGAAAAATATAGGAAGAACCTCAAAGGCAGGACAAGTCGGCTCACTGTCACTGAGTCATTTGACGCTGCAAAGGGTCAAAGAATTAAGAAAGAATGTCGATCGTGTTAAGCCCAAATTTGAGTCCATTGGGATCTGTGGGGAACCGGAGGAGAGTTTCCTTACATTTAGGAAGATTCAAGGTCATCTTAAGTTTGGCTATACATTTTGTATTTCTAATTGTAGGTCAGCAAGCTGGATTCCCAAAATAAAAAGTGTAGAGAAGACCTCTTTGTCCTTCACTACATCGTTTTTAGTGCCACAAATTGGGTGTCTTCTTCAAATGGGAGACTTCCTCATACAGGAGCTGCTCGGATGACAACTTTGAGCAAAGTGTGGCTCTCCATTCCTCTCCTTTTACCACTCATAGCTATGTGATTAGAGATCGGTAACAGCTCATGCCTAAATTTTCTAACATCTCAGAACTGAATTTGCAGAGCAGGTGTCCCTATTAAGTTACTTTCCACCTAATCCTTTCCATTTTCCCCAGAGTTTATAGCCATCAACTAGTATTCTGGATAAGGGGTCAAAAAGTAGTAGATTCAAATTCATTTTCTTAAACCAAGGGATTGAATTAAGTCTGTTGAATGGACTCTTTTCCTGGTGCTGTGAGATGGTGCAGTGTGAAATGTTTTTCATCCTCTGTCTGTCTGCCAGTTCTTCTGGTTCTGTTCATTATATAGAAAAGCTTCTCCATCCCATTTTTAGCTTCCCCCCACCCCTCACCCTCTCTCTCTCTCTCTCTCTCTCTCTCTCTCTCTCTCTCTCTCTTTCTCTTTCTCTTTTATACAGAAATGCTGGCATGCAACTTACCTCCAGGAATAAATAGCTCAGAGCTAATTCTCTCCATTTAGTCATGAGAATTACATTTGTCTCCTTTCTGAACCTGTTGTCCCCCAATCTCTGTAATCATGACCAGGTAAGAGCTGGGTGATTTCAACTCAAATGAAACCAATAACCTTGCAGAACAGATAGGAAGGACCACAGTTCATGTGGAACCCCAGCAAAAGCCTGATGTGTATTACTAGCATTATTGAAACTAGGAAAGGAGGAAGCTTATTTAGAGACCTAGTTAAAGAGAAGCGCAGCCGCTCTGCAGGGGACCTCTGCAGGGACCCCTGGAGTCCATAGGCGCAGGGCAAGAAACCGCCGGTGGAAAAGACTGTTGACCCAAGATAAACTTGTGACACTAATTAGGGCAACCAGACAGCCCGGAGATAGGCAGATTAAGGCCTCAAGACCACCTCAGACCCCCCACCCTGATAGTCAATCACTAACTACCATCTTATCTTCTGTGTGGGGGCTTGCTTGCTCTGCTATAAAAAGCCCTAGCTGTAAGCGACAGTGCGCCTCATTAGATCGAGGTCGCCCCTGCGCAGGTCTGTTGTTTGGCCAATAAGTAACATCTTTGAATCCCCGAAAGTCTCCAGCGTTTGGTGTCTCGCTTTCGTCTGGATATAACAGTTCACATCAACCATAGACACTCAGATTCTAAGCCATATTTTTATCTATCACACCTCTTCCTTCGAAAGGGAAGGTTTTGTCTGTAAAGCTTACCTCCAGGATATGAAAATGCACGCCTGTGTAGTTCTTAGGTTGAAAGGTTTCCAAACAATGACTGTCACTTAGGAAACTGGTGGAGAAATGCAGCACAAATTTCATGATGGGAAATACCTACTAGCTGGAGCCCTGCAAGGTCTGTCCCAAAAGTGTCGGCCACACAAACGATTTCAACCATATGGACATTGGCTGGAGACTTTTGGGACAGACCTCATACCACTTGTTGAAAATGGTTCCTGCATGGTCTTCCCTTTTCTGATCATTGATCAGGTTAATAAACCTGTTGAATGAGCAACTTGGGAGTAGAAGCATAAGGTCCATTTTTTCCCCCTTTTTCTTTCTTTCTTTCTTCTTCTTTTTTCATTTTTACTTACTTATTTTTTGTGAACAGCCCACATGAACCAGCCACGTGTTTCGCAAAGGAGACTTTCACAACCTCGCGTCTGCATTTACCAGCTTAGGAGCTGTCTAGCTTCCATCCCATGCTGGTGGACGCGTGCCCGCCGCCCTTCCTCCTGGGATCACATCCAGGCTGCGTTTACTCACCGAGGCGCAGGCTGTGTTTTCGGACTTGTCTTCCACGAAGCCGATGTGGCAGGGCGTCCGCTGGTTCTGCAGCCAGTAGTCTGTGGACTCGAGCAGGCTGTTGCTGCACAGCACCTGCGGGGACCCAGAGACCTCCTCAGTGCTACTCGGCAAGGTTTGCTGTTCCAACCAGCACCTCTTTCCTGAGGAAAGCCGGTGTGTTCTTTCCTCGGCCTCTGGTTATGAGCAAACACTTGCAGGATAATAGCACCTTGAGGCTGTGTCAAATATTCAACCAGGAATCAGTGTGAGCGGGAGACAGTGAGGTTAATTAATACTGACGTTTTCTCTCTCATCAAACCCCGCATCTGGACACGTCAATGTATGTGTGGCTTTTGCATAATTTGTTTGAGGGGATGGTTCAACTGACAGAGGAGGTCAAACTTCATTGTAGCCTAAGTGAAGGGCTCTCTCACTAAATATTTTCAACTTTAAAAATGTAGTGTTTTTTCCTTTTAGTGCAATGTTGCTACTGAAATGATACTTCTTCCCTTCTTGAGCTTTGCTAACTTATCTGTGAAAAAGGGCCCAATTCTTCTAGAACACCGACGGTACTATGTTAAGTTTAAAAATTATTAGAAATGAGTATAGTGCATCATTTTTATTTTAAGATTTTATTCATTATATTTAGAGAGAAGGGTAGGGAGGAAGAAAGGGAGAGAAGCATCAATGTATGGGTGCCCTTCACCTGCCTCCAGCTGGGGACCTGGCTGGAGACCTGGCTTGTAACCTGGTTATCTGCTCTGACTGGGAATTGAACCAGCAACCTTTGGGTTAGGAGGTCAGCACCTCTCCACTGAGCCAACAGCCAGGGCACAACCATTGTTTAAAAATTTTTTTGAAATAGTATGGTAATGTTCTGCACACTTGAATACATGATTTAACAAAACCAAATATGATTTACAAATACCTTGCTTCTGGGCTTGGATTAAAGCAATGAATGAAAATCACATTTCTTAGCCAAAACACATTGAAGATGCAGTTTCATACATAACCAAATGATTCCATTTCCCTCACATTTAAACACTACTTAAATACTTTATAAGATTTTTCTCATCTTATGTAAGATTTCCACTGCTCTCCTGAACACCTTTGATTTTTAGGTTACATGTCTGCTAATGTTTGATTAGTACCTTCATTGAGGCAATATAATAGATTTAATCAGTTTTTAATGCCAGAAAAATAGAACGACATTTCAATTACAATTCATTTGTGCAACAAAGGACTGCCATTCTGTAAAGATAAAAATACATTAATTTTTGTCTCTGGTTACTGAGCTAACCAAATATATTCCTGACACATTTTTCTATAACATTTTTTTTGTTTTAGCCAAGTGATATTATTGCTTTTAAATCTTTTCCTACTCAATGTTTATAATTACCTGGAGATGACAAATCTCCATCATTTTCTTCCAGATCAGTATAAAGAGACACGTTCTGAGCGAGCAGGTAGTTGAGGAATGAACTTGGGCTATTTCTGCAGATTAAACTTGGCAGCAGAACTCAGTTCTCTTTTAGATTTTACCTCAGCTGTGGTTCTCAAAGTGGGAGCTGGTGCCCCAAGGGGTCCCTGATACTTCGGGGGGGTCCAATGGTGATACTAGTAAGATGTCACTTGCCTTCTTTGCTCTCATGGCCTCAGGAGTGCTCCGGAGTTCCCCGGACTCCACATAGCCTGACATAGCAGCACAACAGGGTGAACGAAGAAGCAAATCTCCTTAACTCTTCTCACAAGCATGTGTTGTTTTGGAACCTAGGTATTTTACATAGGAATTCTTGTGTTCCTGTGTAATGTGCTTCTTTATTATTATCTTAATAATATTTATAAAATAACACATTGGGCCCTGGCTGGTGGCACAGTGGATAAGGCACTGGCCTGCGAACCCAAAGGTCACTGGTTCAATTCCCAGCCAGGGCACATAACCAGGTTGCAAGCCAGGTCTCCAGCCAGGTCCCCAGCTGGAGGCAGGTGAAAGACATTCACGTCTCTCTCTCTCTGCCTCTCTCCCTTCCCCTTTCTCTAAAAAATAATAAATAAAGTCTTTAAAAAAATAACACATTTGTATTTTAAATGGTATCATTATTTAAAATTAAACAAATAATTATACATACACAGTTTTTTTACCTTTATAATATATAATATGGAAATTTCAATGAATATACCCTCTATACACAAAAGTTTTGTGGTGTTCATCAATTTGTTTTAGAGTGCAAAGAAATTTTGATTTCAAGAAAATTGATTGCCATTGACCTAGATTGATTTTAGTTAAAGTAAGAAGCTGGCTATTAGTCTGCCTCCTCCCCACCATTTATTTTATTTCCAGCATAGAGTAGAGGCTGGGCATTAGTGGTCTAACTAGGTTGAAAACCAGACACGGTCATTAGTAGCAAGGTGAACTTGGACATCTGATGTAAATTCTGAGTTTCACTTTTTTATATCTGGGAACAGGGATAATAATATCCCCTGAGGACATCATTGAGATATTCAGTGGATTGATAAGTCATGCAGATAGCAGATTATCCTTTTAATATATGGTTTGCATTGTTACTATTTGGGACAAACTACAAAGTAAAATAGAAAGTCAGATGCCTTTATCTGAAATGAGTGGATTGAAAGCATTTTAGATGTTTGAAGATAAATATTTCAGCAAATATTTTCATCTAAGTTGTGACTTTAGTTCTGCATTCTGTAGCACGAATTGTTACAGCTTTCTTTTCTGTTTTCTTTCTTTCTTTTTTTTTTTTTTAAAAACATGCTTAGAATGTTCTGGGAAGTGAGCTAAAATGTTCATCTATTTACTTAATCCTCATTGCAAGGCTATAAGGTGGGAATTATTGTAAAGGATAGACTCTTCACAGAAATTATCGTTTTGAATATGACCTTGAGGCTTAGAGATATTGGGGTTTCTGCCCAACTAGCCCAGAGCCCCATGTCGGCCCCACTCACCAAGGACCGTGAATGAAGTCATTTAACAATGTTGTCTTCCATAACCCATGCAAATGGGTCCAAATTGAGGTATGTTTCCGAAACTTTACATGCAGCTAATATTCCTAAATCTAACTACATTTTCTTATGGACTTCCCTTTTAAAGTTTTCATTAATGTAATGCTGAAGTGATATTTCCCCTAAAGAAGAAATTTTCCGTGATGTAAATTTTAATTGTATTGATCCAGCTGTCTAGTACTATCACTATTTTCATTTCCCAGAGGAAAGCATGTCTTTATACCTGCTTGAGTGAACATTAACCCAGACCTATGTCATTATGCTTCCACACTTCACCTTTTTTTTGAGCTTTAGAATTTAACACCCACCAATAAAATAGAGCCTTCACTCAGGGCATCACATCATGTGAACATGAGTGATTTAAAACGGATGCCTCAAATGAACAGTTAATAATAGTATTTTACAACGCTTTAATAAATCCTGACTGCAATCACTTCTTAGCTCACTCTTCAAAATTAAGCCCTAGATTGATCTTTCTTTCTTTCCTTCTTTTTCTCTCTTCCTTTCTTTGTTTTTTTAATTTATTGATTTTTAGAGAGGGAGAGAAAGGGGGGGAGAGAGAGAGAGAGAGAGAGATTGAGAGAGAGATTTATCAGTTTGTTGTTCCACTTATTCGTGCATTCATTGGTTGAGTCTTGCATGTGCCCTGACCGGAGATCAAATCTGCAACCTTGCTGTACTAGGATGATGCTTTAAACAAATCCTTCCCCACCCCCTTCATGACTGGTATGGTCTGTGGCCTGCTAGGCAGGGGCTCCGGGCAGGAGGCGAGCAGTAGGCCAGTGAGCGAAATTGCACTCACATTACTGCCTGAGCTCCGCTTCCTGTCTCCCCAACCTCGCTGTGGAAAACTGTTTCACACAGCTGGTCCCTGATGCCAAAAAGGCGGGGCCCCGCTACTCTAATCTACTGAGCTACCCGGTCAGAGACTAGATTTCTTCCATGTTCGAATACAGTCAGGGTACCCTATATCATGGATATACAGACAAAAGCAACTGTCACTTATCAGAGCAAATGAATGATTCTTGCCCTAATCATCCTTAGGAGGAGGACAGAGTTCAGATACAATGCACTTGGGTCTTTCAGAAAAATGGGGGGCTGTGTTTCTGAAACACAGGGAGACAGAGATGAAGGCACCAAAAAGCACCAGTCTGACACTTGACGCTGCCAGGTTCCTGTGGAAAACCAACTGTCTCCTGATGTGACCCTTCTGGGAAATGAGCACGAGAAGAGTAACCTGCTGAGTCTTCTCCTTTAAAGGGGCTTTTTGTTCCTATCTTTAAAATAAATAACAACTAAAACTATGTAAAGACCTGTCCCACCCTATCCTAGGAGTGAGGAAAAAGACAACAGCCTATACGCTTGATTACTCAGTGGAAAATGCTAGAAAGACTTCATACTTGGGGTTCTATGTCCCGGGTACTGAGTGGCAGAGTCAGGAAGTGGAACTGGAAATGGACCCTAAGTCTTTCCATACTTAAGAGATGTTTTGATTAGAGAGCTAGTTTGTTTCATGATAGCATTCATTCTCTATGTAACCTTTAAATTTAAGTTTTATCCATCATAATTAAAAAAAATAGTGTGTCATATTACATCAATATTGAAAATAAAATGTTTCCCCATATGTTATATAAACATTTAGAGATGAATTTTAAAATTTATATTCTTTAATTATTGATCAAAATACTACTACATTAATTGAGAGCTCTCTGGGCCAATTCAGACGATCCAAATTTAACCTCTGCACTTATGAGGTAGATTTTTAAGAACTAATATTTCTAATGTTCCTAAAAACAGTGCTTGGCGTGTAGCAACAGCTCAATACTCAGTGGCTGGCACAGAAATGATGATTCACAAGGCTCAATAATTGGTCTAATTAGTGGACACTAAGATTTAAGCTGATTCTCTGGCGCCAAAGCCCCCATTAGGCCGTGCTCCACTACAAGTTGGTAAAATTATGTAATTTCTCCTACTTGGCTTTTACCAAATCCCAGTGTATGCATTTACCTGTCTCTCCCTGAGGGCCCTGGTCTGGGTAGTTGGGAGGGCTGACCGGCAGTCCTGATCCTACTGTCTATGCTGTCAAATGGCCCATTAGCTTCCAGACTCAGGTTGCTGTCTGTGGGCGATGAAGTCTAGTCATCGGAAGGTCCCTTCTGCACTGATTGTCCCGTCATTCACCACTCTGTCCTCCATTCACTCCCCCTTCCTCCCTTTTCCCAAGTACATTAAGAGCCACATAAGCCAAGAAAATAAAAATGCAGGCTTCAATAAACCACACAGCATCATCGTATGTAGAGCAGTGGTAACCTGTGAAAAGCTTTTGGTTTAATGGTTTAGACACACCATTAGAAAAAGAAGAATGCTTGAAGGGAGAATATGTGCCTGAGAATTTAATGACTTTGAAGCTGTATGACTATAATCTCTTTCACCGACAGAGTCACTTTCTGAGGGGAAAAGAATAAAAGTCTCTAGCCTCCTAATTAATGGCTCATTTATTTGTCAGCTATTTTTAGTTGCAGGTTCACCTATTTCAGATGAAGAGCTAACAATGAAGGTGCTATGCTTTCACAAGTTAGAAATAAACTTAAAAGTTCATGAACATCCTAAATGATAAAGAAAATTCTCCTTCTGATCTGTTTTACGCTTTCCTTTTTTATAAAGAGAAGCAAGTTGCAATAACTTAGTACTGCTATGGAAAAGGGTGGTTGAAATCAACTCTTACTAACCTGGACACTGCCCTAAGTGTTGCTAAGAAATGCCTTAAAGTTTTTTTGAGAGCAATTTAGATGGGAGAAGACAGTAACTTATGGCTAGTCACAGAGGTTTAGAGGCAGAGCTGAAATTCTGTCCCATCCTGTCACTCTTGAGTGACCTTGGGCAAGTCCTTTAATGTCAGGAGGACAATTACAGTCACTTCACAAAGTTGTTTCAAGGCTCAGATAACAAAAACCTTTGTTAAAGGCTAACTTCCTAACAGTGTCAGCAATGGGTATGTGATAGTGATTATTATGAGAATGCAGTCAAATATAGACAACACATTTTCCATCTTAACCTTTTCTTGATTTTGGCACAACAGCTGACACATTCTCCTTATTTATTATTTGTGATGCTTTGTTCTTGTGTTTCTCCACTTGCTTCTCTAATCTCCTCGAGTCAATATTCTGTCAACAAAGGTTTGTTGAGCTCTTTGATGTTTGACCCTGAGAATGTTAAAATGAACACAAATCACTGCTGTCCTTTTGGAAATTAATCTCTAGTAGGGAGAACAAGAAACTCACAGGACTGTGATAAATAAAGCAGGTACCTTAATTAATGGCAACCCAGGTCTGATGTCAGTTCCACCTGTAGGGGGTGTAACAATAGATCATGCACTTGACCAGAGTGTTGACTACATCTCAGTTGTCTTTGGTGTTAGGGAAAGTGGGGAGGACATGTCCCTCTCTCTAACTAGCTTTCCCTCCTCTGATGCCATAGAGTCTCAGTGTTCCTCTCTCCTGGTCCCTTGGTCATTTCCCTGTGAAAGAGCTCACTAACCCGCAGAACATTCATTACCACCTGGAGGAATGACTCATTAGCTTCAGCTTGACCTCTCTCTAGAGCTCAGCTTTTCAGTTTTCTTACTGTTAGTTGTGACTCTTGGATCCCTTGCTGTCACCTTGGACTCTTTGTGTCTAAACTCAAAACGAACCCCTTCATTCCCCCACTCCAGTCCCTGAAAGAAACCAGAGTCCTGGCTTCCCTACTTGCAGAGAATTGCAGAATAGTTCTCCTAGTTACCATCATGTTATCTGAAACACTTCTTTGTCTATTTCTAGTCTTATATTTTGCCCTCCACAGTTTAATATGTTCCTTAATTCACTTAATATAAGAGTGCATGCTGTGGACCGGGCTCTGGGTGACACAATAGACTGTGTTACCACAATAGAACTGAACACCACATTCATACAACTTAAAATCTGCAGGGGAGCCAGGCAGTAAATGAAAGAACATTGAAATCTACATTTGATGATAAAGCGTGGATGGTAATATGAGGAAACTTAACACCATTCAGTGACAGAGAATAATTGGAAGGGGAAGCTAAGGAAGGCTGGACACCCACAAAAATGGAACAATTCACATGGTAGCCACCTCTTTTTTCTCTCTTTCTCATCCTTAATTCCCAAATCCACCTAGCTCACTGAAGTCAGAATAAGGGCTAGGTCCCTAAATTTTGAAGACACACCTAATTTCAAGTTCCATTTTTCCCCCTTAATTAACTGTGTAGCCTCAGGGAAGTCAACCTCTTTGAGACTCAGTTTTCCCATTGATGAATTGAGGGTGATGTTACCCCTCCCAACGAGGGGTTTTTAGTTGAACATCAGAAATAATAAATGTGCAAAGGATCTCGTTATTTGAGGCGTTAACAAATAGTATTATGAATATGGTTACCGATGTTATGTAACTTTCTCCCAGGAATTTAACCTCAATTGATTAATTGACTTGATAAACATGAGTATTTTACCTTCTGGTCCAATTAGACACTAGGCTTAGCCCTGGGAAATGCAGAAGAAAGATAATATTTGCTGTTGGCAAATTTTATGGGATGTTTGCCAAACTATGGCCGAGCATTCGAGACAGGTCTTAATTCAGCTCCCTCCTCTTCGCCATTTCATGAGTATTTATTAAGCTTCAATAGTTATGCCCAACTTAGGTATTTTCCAGGCTTTGTCTCTAACTATTTCCCCGCACAGACTCTTGGCTACAATCTACCAGTTTACTCAAGAGCTCATCTCTCTTCTTTGAAATTAATGTCCCCATGGATGTAATTTGGAGATTTTGAATATTTACCTGGGCCAGAGTGCACCTTAATGTGGCAAGAAATAAACCAGGCAGCTTTACCGATAGTTTCGGACAGCCGCCTGCTTTTCTGGTACAACACAATTATTTGTGTCCTGAACACAACCTTTCATTTCCATGCATTCACAAGGATGGTGAATAAGAGCACTGAGGACCACTTAAAAGTTTCAAGCCACACTTGTTTATGTCTGCCATATTACAGGTGCGAGCTGGCTGAAGAATGCTTGAAAGTGGACTGGAGCTTTTTCCACATAAAAGTGATAACTCAATCTAGATCTCAAGCACAAAATGCAAGTTACAAAAACACATATGCCCAAGAAATGCAAATATAGTATACTTTATGAGTGGTCAGCAATTATTTAAACAGAGTCAAACTAGATATATAAGTAGAGAACAGTTGATTAATTGCTATTAGAATCAAGTATATGAATACAAGGAATAGGCCTTCAGTGGTCAGGGGAACGGGGTAGGGAGGAGGGAGAGGTAGAGGCAAAGATGGGGAGCAGCTTAGACAAGAACCTAGTATAAAGGAACCATGGACATGGACAACAGGTGGGATTGACTTTGGGGGGAATGGGTGGGTGGGTGGGGGGACAGAGGGGAGCAAAAAGAGGATGGATGTAATACAACAACAATAAAATTAAAAAAAAAAAAAAAAAGAATCAGTTTAATGTTGAAATGTTGATACCTGAGGAGAATGTACTTTTTCATGTTACAAGAAGCAACATGTAAGAAAAATTATGCCTGTAAGAAAATATATGATGTGCATCAAGGCCTACCATTGATTTGGGATGATTGTGTGTAGGTAGTGCAGAATTTGCCATTGGACAAAGGGACAGCCAATTAATGGCCATGTTTCATTTGATTGTTAGCAGATGCCTTTCGCCTTTGGCAATGATAAGAAAGTGGTAATTCTCATGCCTTGGACTCTTTGCTCTGGAAGAAGCTACTGGAAACAACTACTTTTTAAGTTGCCTGCAAACCGGCACATGATATGCTCAGGGACACACCTGTTTCTTGGAGGCGCTCCCTCCTGGGGAATTATGAGTCCATGTAGAAGTCTCTCAGGGACCTAGTGCATGTGTGTTCACGGATGAGGGGCTTTGTCTCAGGGGTTCATAGGCTAGAGTGCCCCTTTAGAGGACTGTTCGGATTCACCTGGGCCATAGCCCTTCTTCCCACTTGGAAACTGGCAGAACAAACACCGGACACTTTAATTAGAAGGGCAAGCTTGGTGGGACGCGGGGTGCTGTTAAAACTGGGGGTGTCATAGTGTCTACTCCACACTACAAAGCTGAGAGGGTTTAAGTGGGATCTGAGAGGAAAGAGAGAATGCCTTCAGCCAGGGATAGGAAGCAAAGGTGGCAAGTCCTTCAAATACCTGAAGACAGAAAGGAGAATTTTAAATGCCAGAGTTCATATTTTAAAAAATGTTAGACCCGCTTCCATTTCTGGCTAAAGATATTTGGTACCTAAAATAAAGGCCTGGGCTCATGATAGGAATTCAGAGAAAAAGATTCCTTGCCCAGTTCCAACCGCACACCACCACCCTCAATTCCGCAGAACGTCCTAAGCTATTTTGGGCTCTGAGAGTCCGACTTTTTGATAGACATGGCAAGATCCTCCCAGGAGCTCTTCACACACAACAAGAAAGACGTACGAGGAGCTGGGCCGGAGCGAACAGAGTAAGACAGAGTACTGGGACCTTAAACACTGGACCGCGGTTGTTGGCGCCTGAGGCAGGTGGAACGGCACCCTGAATAAAGCCTTTGAATCGACTTTTGGAATATGAAACTCTCTCATGGTCAAACTGCCACATGAACTGTAATGGACAGTTTTAAACAAGGATCCCCACATAGGGCTACCACGTTGGCATTTCCAAAGAATGAGCATCCATCTACAGCCCACCTCTGCCTCAGCTGGGCCTGGCCGATCTAAAGGCAGCAGAGGGCGTGTGGCATTTCAGCCTGTTTTTGCTGAAGGCGGAGGAGATTGGTCCCCTCCAGAGCCCTTGTTATCTGCAGGGTGGCCTCGATGCAGCCACGGCTCCTCCAGTCAACGTGTGTCAGGGTCTACAGGGCCTACGAGTCAGGGAAATTGCCCCCAGAGGGAATTTTGTGGCTGGCTGTTAAGATGCAGCTGGGCTGAATCTGAACCCATGGACTTCTTTCTATAGCTTCTCTCCTAGGCTCTCATCCCAGTAACTTCCATGGCACCACCAAGCCTGGGTAGCCTGGCCTAAGAAGTCAGAATTCATTCTTCTGTCTAACTCTCACTGCCACAGTTCTACTGGTCTGGACTTCGATGTGCACCTCCCCAGTTTTTCTCTCTCCTCCCACTGCCTGCCAACAAGTCTCACCTGTCCGCTCCCACTCCCCCATCCACACCGTGGGCATCTCTCCCGCCACCCCAGATGACAGTATTCCTTTGCTTGAAGAAAGATCTAGGTTTAGATCTACTAGATCTATCTGTAGATCTACTAGAATTGCTTTCTTCAGATACCACTTTTGCGGAGAGATTATCTTTCTTTTCTTGAAAAGCTGTTTCTTCAGTGCCTCTGATTACTCCTACAGAATGGTGATAGCACAGGACGCCCAGGCATTTGACAAAATTTGGATAGGGGCGTTCTCTCGTCTTCAAAGCTGGGGTTGAAGACCGTTGCCTGGTTGCTTGATTAGAAGAGAGTGTTTACAGAGCTGAGAGTGCTTTATGCTCCAAGGGGAAGAGCCTAGAATCTTCCTTCTATAAAAAAGGTAAATGTGCCCAATTGTGCTGATTTTGCCTTTAATTTTATTTATTCAACTTTATTTTTTTCAAAGGTCTTCCTTTAAGGGCATGGCTTCTACAAATACAGAATATTATACCCATTTTCCAGCCTGTGCTTCCTGAAATTTAAGGCTTTTAGCCAAGAGCAATAGAATGCTGACTAATAAAAAATGCCTTCAGAGATGTGGATCAGATTGAGAGAGCCTTCAGGTCTGTCAGCCTGTGCTGCACATACTAACTGAATTGCTTTAGTTAATTACAAGTCATCAAAAAGATGTGGGCTTGGATGAAGGTGTATTTTGCAGAATAAGAGAAGCATTCAGGGACATCCATGCTGTTATTCCTAAGACGTATCTATGGCACTATCCAAAGCAAATTGAAGTCAGTTTAAAGGAGGTCTGTCCTAGCAAAGAATGCCCTCGAAACTTCAAAGAGCTGCTTAGAAGACATATTAAGATCAAACTCTGCTTCTGGGAACTTGAAGTGTTTATAGTCTACTGCCTTTGATAAATCCAAGTTTAGAGTGGATTTGATTAATATGACATAAGAAGAAGATATTTGTCGTGCTGATTTTTCTCCAACAATTCTCTCTTTGCACAAATCCTATTCAAAGACTTGCTTCTACTCTATTACCAATAGCAAATCTTCAGACCACAAAGGAAAGCACGGATTGAAAATGTCCAGCTACTCTGTATTTGACATTTACTAACAATGGTTTCAAAGTAGAGGGAAATCTAACAGATATTCAAGAGTGACAGGACATTGGGTGTTGTGTTCAGATTCATTTTAAACTTCGATTTAAATAAAGTTTGCCCTATGCAAAGCCCATTTATTTGGAATCAGCTGAAATTTCTGATTATCAATTATGTGTGCCAATGGCTTATACACAAACCTTCAATTCAACACCACACCAACCCTAAGACATCTAAACCAGAGAACTGACATCACTGGCCTAACATCGCATAGTAAGAAGAGAAACCTGAAATCTAACTCAGGTCTTGAAACTCCAAGTTCAGGTTTGTGACACAACATTTAATGGCCACTTTAGAAGTAACAAATTTTTATTTATTTTAAAGAGCTACAAAGACCCTTCACTTAGTATTTAACATGTAGAAAAGGATAACATTATAATCACTTAGCTCATTTAATGCAATTTCCCCATTAACAAAAGTGGCTGCATTGTCTTATAAGAAGGACTGGTCCTATGAGCAGAAGCAGCATCGGGCAATGTCTTTGTGACAGACAATTTAAGGGACACCTTAGAAGGCTGTAGTGTCCACTTTCCACCAGCAAAACTCTTTCTCTCCCAATTTTTTTCTGTAACATTTTGAAATCCCATCACTTAAAGCTGTTACTTTGAAGACCATTGTGTACATTAAAGCTGGGTGCTCGCTAAATTATAGCAACATAAAGGTTAGCTTACATTCCCATGGATGTAAAAGCAGGTGTTACTTGTCATAACGATACTAAGCTATGTAGTCATTAACACCTCAGTGAGAATGTATCTGATAACTTTCCTAATATTAGAAAAGGAGAGATGGGAAAGAAAGAATTCTGGAGCTAGCACTTGGATAATGTAAGTTTTTATGTATACCAGAGCATTTGGAGAGCAAAAAGGGGTCTATTAACAAATCTCCATGATGATATACAATTGTGACAGGGTGGTGTGGTTACCTCAACTCTGGGGAAAAGCAGTCTCTCAGTGACATTAATATATATCGAGGAGCTACTCCTTCAACTAAGTCAGCCAATGTCTTTTTCCTGATGCTACTATGGCTTTTCCACAGCTATGAATTCCAGTGATCATATTCCTCCAACAGCAAAGAGAAACTGAAGCAATTGCTCTGGGTAGGATTCCTGAAAACCTTAGAAATTCACTATGAAACACATGAAAGAAATAAAGTCAATTTGCAATTTTTCAGAGGCTGATTATCCTACTAATGTGTTATCTTCTGGGTCTCTGTTTTCTTTCTTCTATCAGTTAATTTAATCAAATGTCAGCTCTGATGAGATTTGAGAGGGAAGAAGATGAAGCTATGGCATGAAATGAGTCTAGGGGAATTAGCAATGTATTTCAGTTATTTATATTACTCTTTTTGAAAGTGACCAACTAAGAAAAGTGGTGATTCAGCTGAATTATTTGTTCTCTTTGCCTCTTTGTACAGAACAAACATGATGTACGCATTTATGAACACATAGCTCCTCACTTCCGCAGTCCTATGATCTATGATTAACTAAATTTTATAAATAATTAATTCATGATCATTTACATCAACTTGCAGTAATAAATTAAGGACATTAAATCATTCAGTAGTCAAGATCTTTTTATTGGGTCTATGTTCTAGATACAAAGAAGAAAACATTGTTGAGCTATTGTTTTGAAGGGAAGAAAACTATTAGAACCCACATGGTATATGATGAATTATACCTATGCCTACTAAACTGTCTTTAAATGCAATTATTAGGTAAGCCTAAGAGAATATTTAAAATGAAAGATAGCCCTGGCTGGTGGCTCAGTGGATAGGTATCAGCCTGCGAACCCAAAGGTTGCTGGTTCGGTCCCCAGCCTGGGCACATAACCAGGTTGAAAGCCAAGTCTCTGGCCAGGTCCCCAGCAGGAGGCAGGTGAAAGGCAGCCATACATTCATGTTTCTTTCCCTTTCTTCCTCCCTGCCTGCCCTTTTCTCTTAAAAATAATGAATAAAGTCTTTAAAAAATAAAAATAGCAAATAAAATGAAATAAAAAGAAATGCACAATGAAATTTAAGAAGTACATCACCAGTACACACAGGTATTGAATATGTAGTAGCCCTTCCTCACTTTGATTGGATACTCTTTTTACTCATTCAAATTTTAATCATACTCCAAAGTCTAAATGAAGGTCCACTTCCCTGTTGAAGATTGTTGACTATTACAGGTTCAGAGTCTGCCTCTGTTCTCAGCTTTTAATTCCTGTAACTCTAGTTCACCTAATTTATACCATCTTGACTTACCACTTTATAGTTTTCTTACATAAATATCTTTTGATTTTTGAATTATTGTTTCATTTTTCACATGAGAAACCAGCATTCTCTCCTGAACTACACTGTAAATTCTTCGATAGTGGGTACCATTTATGATCTTCCTTTATAACTTTGTCCCAGATCCTACAGAATTTTGACTGTATTTAGGTTGAACCATGTGAAATTGCTGAACATTTTATCAGTCTGACCTATAAAAAAGAAAGTTTCACATGGTTTAACCTACAAATAGTTGTTCTAGAAATAATTGTGGAAAGAGTGGGATTGCATCTAAAACTTTAAATTCTTATTTGTAAATATGTTTACAAATATGAGGCCTGTCCCAAAAGTATCGGCCACGTAAACTGTTTTAATTATATTGACATTAAGTTGATACATTCAGGACAGACCTTGTATATTGTAAGTATAAAATATATATGTGCTGATGAAATCCTTTAAAATAGATGATTAAGCTTTGGTTTTAAATTTTCAAGAAGACATCCAGCCCCAAACAGTTCTTCCAGTAACTTTCAGACCTGATTTTTAAAGAAATGAATATAATTCCCTCTTTTCTAAGCAAATAACTACATCTGAAATAACAGATCATAAAGCACTGACTTACATGAAATTATTTTCTGGCACTGTAACTTGTGGCTAAAATGATTCTGTAGAATAGTATTAGTGATCTTCATTTTCAGTGCTTGTAATATGGCAGGCAAACATTTCACATTTATGCACTCATTGAATCCTATCTTCTTTTTGCAGATGAGCAAATTGAGACATGACTATTACATAATTTGTTCAAGATCACACAGCTAGTAATAATAGAAATGGGTGTCAAAGTCAAGCAGCCTGACTTCAAACCTTCTAAATCCCTCAGTGATTCTAACCAATAGGAACAGAGTTATCTAAAGATTAGAATATATTAAAAATCATTTAGCCTTGTCAAATGCATAGCACCTGGTGAAGAGTTTATGCTTTGGAGTTACAGAGTTGAATAGAATATACCTTGGGCTTGGGGACCTGCAGTTTTAGTTATTTTATAAGCAACCCAAAATCATTTTGAATTATAGTGTGTCAGTTTCCTGCATTAAAAACTGGAATTTGTAGAAGAGAAAGAATAATAGGTCATATAACACTTGAAAATAAGGTCTCTTAATTAATTAGCAGATTCATTTTCATATTTGGTTATGAATGTAAACATGCAGATACTTTTGTAAAATTGTGTTTTTTTTTAAAAAAATGATTTTATTTATTATTTCCAGAGAGAGGGGAAGGGAGAGAGGCAGAGAGGGAGAGAAATATCAGTATGTGGTTGCCTTTCACCTGCCTCCAGCCACAGACCTGGCTGGAGACCTGGCTTGCAACCTGGTTATGTGCCCTGGCTGGGAATTGAACCAGCAACCTTTGAGTTCGCAGGCTGATGCCTATCCACTGTGCCACCAGCCAGGGCCTTGTAAAATTATGTTTAATGTTACTTTTTAATTCAATATATTCTCTAATGCAAATATTTGTTACTTGAAAACTGTACAAATTTCATAAGCAGAGATTAATAAGGCTGCTCAACTGCATACAATAATCAATAAATAGGTTTATATAAACATATAAGGTATATCATGTATCTATATTACAATGTGGTTAGTAACAAAATTTGTCTTAATTCACATCAAGTATTTTTTATCATTTAAATTTTGCTATAATAACTTAAATAATCCAGTGTGGTTTTCTCTAACTTTAGATAAGAAAAAACACTTTTTCCTCTGGAATTCAACATCAAGTTAGTAAGCAAATCGTTGGGTGGAGAAGCAAAGCATTGGGCATTTTGCTTTAAGTTTTTGAGCCTTAAGTTGATTGGCTAGAAAAATGAAGTAATTAAATTAGATAACTTTATGTTGTTCAAAAGACAATTTTCAGCAAATGTGTCATTTATCAGTTTAAAACATTTTTTAAATTAAATTTATTAGGGTGCCATTTCTTAATAAAATTATATAAGGGTCAAGTGTAGAATTCTTTAATACATCATCTGTATTTTATATTGTGTGTTCACCACCCAAAGTCAGATTTCCTTCCATCACCATTTATCTCCCTTTATCCTCTTCACCTTCCCTACCTCCTTTCTCTCTGGTAGTCACCATACAGTTGTCTGTGCTTAAGAATTTGTTTTTTCTTAGCCCTGTCACCTTTTATTCCATCCCCCAGTTTCCCTCCTCTCTGACATCTGTCAGCCTGTTGTTCTCTGTGGTCTCTGTATCTATAAGTCTCTTTCTATTTTGCTTGTTAGTTCAGTTTGTTCATTAGATTCCACATAGAAGTGAAACCACATGGTATTTGTCTTCCTCTGACTGGGATATTTTGCTTAGCATAATGTTCTCCAGGTCCACCCACTGTTGCAAAAGTCTTTAGGATGTGCAGTGTGTTTTAATCCTCACCCAAGGACATGCTCATTGACTTCAGAGAGAGGGGAAAGGAGGGACAGAGAGAGAGAGGGAGAAAGAAATGGAGAAAGAAGCTTCAGTTGGTTGCCTCTCACACTTGACCCAACTGAGCAGTGATCAAATCGGAAGCCTAGGTATGCCCCCTGCGTGGGAATCAAACCTGCTACCTTTCGGATGGTGCTCCAACCATCTGGGCTAGGTGAAAATTTGTACCTCCTAATAAATAAGTCAAGCACAACCTTCTTTTTAAGGAAATATCAAAAGGAGAGTAACTATGGATTTTTCTTAGATCAAGACTTAGCAGTCTAATATTATAAGGTGAGCCATGCAAACCTGTGGAAACCTTTCTGAATGGATACCCAAGAAGCTGCTCCCCATGGCTGAGTGTGGGAAGAGGAACTGAGAAGAGGCTGGAACTGAGGTGTTGGGGCCCCGGAGGCTTTTCATTTTTAAGTCACCTCTTTCTGAACAACTTGAGTTTTCTGGTCATTGCCATGAATTAATTTTTTAGTGTCACCAGGGGTTATTGCAAATGAATTATGGGACATTCTATTGTTTGTTGTTTCTGCTTTAGAAGGAGTGCTTGAAGCATCAAACTAAACCAGGGTTCAGGTTCAATCGGGGAGAAGAGGGTGGTGCTGGGCCAGGTTACCTTCTTACAGGCTGTGATGGAGCTCCCCAGGACACTTCCCGAGCTGCTGGCGTTGCCCTGCTGGGCAGCGGGAACCTCACACATCAGTGGTGACTCCGAGTGGCTGCATGTGCCCAAAACACAAAAGAGCTCATTTTAAAACGGCTGCTGGTAGCATCATGTAACAGATCATCCACTCAGGTAAAAATCGTACAGAATAACTCAAGAATAAATCTGTTTCAAAGTTTTTTGTTTTTTTTTAGAGCAGTTTTTTTTAAAAATTTTATTGTTGTTGTATTACATCCATCCCCTTTTTGCTCCCCTCTATCCCCCTCCCCATCCACCCATTCCCCCCAAAGTCAATCCCACCTGTTGTCCTTGTCTATGGTTCCTTTATACTAAGTTCTTGTCTAAGCTGCTCCCCTTTCTTGCCTCTGCCTCCCCCCTCCCCACAACCCCTTTACCCCTGACCACTGAAGGCCTATTCACTGTATTCATATATTTGGTTCTGTTTTGCTTGTTGTTAGTTTTGCTCATTATTGTCCCATAATGGGTGAGATCATATGATATTTGTCCTTCACTGACTGGCTTATTTCACTAAGCATAATACTCTCCAGTTCCATCAAAGTTTTATATATTATTTTCTAAGTAATTGCCACATTGAGAACCAAAATGAGCCTGACTTAAATTACAGGATGTCATCACATTACTTTCGTTTCACTGAGAAAAGATCTGAAAGTAAGGAAGGAAATAAAGAAGGAAGGAGAGATTGCCTCTCCTTCTGGGTCTGTCTCTTCATTTATGAATGAAGTCGTTGGAGGAAAGTCTGTGGGGCTTCCTAGCTTAAGAAGTCACTTGCAAAATATCATGGAGGGCCTGAGTTTTCAGCCCTGTTTTTATAAGTTTCTCACAATGTGGAACCTATAATATTTTAGGCTGCCATATATGTGTGTATGTAACTTAAATAGAGCTGCAGATGACCTTCTGAATGCTTGTTGGTTATAAGACAGCTTGGCTTTTACCCAAACACCAAACATGCTTCAAATCACTTACACCTAAAAGATAAGACCAGAGACCCAGCTAACTTTGGCCTATAACAACTTAGCCCATGAGTTACGGAAATCATATGTTATTTCTTCCAGGAGCCAGTCCAGTGCCTGTGTACAGGGGTTCAGGGAGACAACATATGTTCTGCTGCTCTTGTGTCCCATTGGCAGCTCTGAAGAGCTAATGAAGAACCTCCATCTCAGGACTTATGTCTATTGTTAGAACACCTCCCATGTCTCTTTACAGGTTAGAAATCCTGGGAGGGGGAAATTAGGCCGGATGAGAAGTAAGGTTGACACAGACCTGATATTGTATAAAACAGAGTAGAAACAAAGCTTCAACAATCCCTGATCACTCTAGAGGAAAGTCATGTTTAATTAGGGCAGAGTTGATTGGGTCCAAAATCAGAGTGTACTGGGAACATAGAGAAAAGGAAAAGGTCACCCGTGCAACTTTCTTCTTTTCCCACAAAGTGCATCGTATATGACTTCAAGTAGACAAAGTGCTATAGGAATTGTTACACACAGAGAAGTTTAAGAACTGCTGAGCTAGTCGGGTGCTAGGCAGAAAGGGCAAGTCCACCCACATATTCCTTGTTGTGAAAACCCTTCCGTCGATAAGATGATTGTAAGATCCTGGTGAGAAATGAAGGTAAGGAAGAGAATTTCAAAGTCTTGCTTGCCTTTGGGACTTACTCCATTTTTCCTAATGCTAAGTCTGTATAGCATTCATAAGATAATTTTTAAAATACAGTATATCTTTGTTTATTGTGAGTATTCAATGAGGCAGTAGAATCACAGAGTGGGATTCAAGTCAATGCATTATTTGATAACAAGTGCGATTCAACCCTACTTGCACTAATATTCAAAGCAAAAGTGTCTTCCAGTGTCCAGACACTTATTAGAAATCAATTCAATGATGACTAATATCCAAAACTATACATAGAGAAGCTTATCTTGGAGACCATGTGACATGGGTGTTGAATTTCCGGTAGGTGACCTTACAATATAGCCCAATCTGTCCTCATGCCTTTGGGATGGAGATGGAATTTTCTGAGTATTTGCAAAGACACTGTCCTTGGTCTTCAGTGAGGCAGAACATTAGCTGCTATAGTATGAGGCAGAGATGGCAGCAAAATGAAACTGGCACATTCTTTAAAATGAGTTCACTTGACATTAAAACAAGAAACAAGTATAGAGGACCCATGGACATGAACAGGGTGGGGATTGACTGTGGGAGTGGGGGTGGGTGGGACGGGGGAGAGCAATGGGGAAAAATTGAGACAACAATAAAAAACAACAAAAAGAAACTGCTGCTAAGACACCCTATAGTCTCATAACTTGCTCCTAACGGGGAAGGCTGCAAGTTCTTCCTTGGCCTATTTTCCTTTGATGGTGACAAGTGTTGACAATATATTAAGCACTTTCTTTCAAATAAGTTTCATGTTGAAGCTGCTAAATGAGTTTCAGCGAGGAAAGAGATCAAGATGGAGAAAGAGGCTGAAGTGGAAGTAGTGGCTTGAGAAATATTACAGGAGGAGAAGCAGGTTTCATTACAGAAAATGTTATTTCTGAGTAGGGTGCTGTGTCGTTACTGTGGCTGAGTCATTACTGTGCTGTAATCATTAATGGTCCATGCATGGTGAATAAGTAGGTCACCAGCAGTTGTGACAGTGGCTTGGGTACTAGTCAGCTATTTCCCCAGGAAGAAGTATCCAGTGCTTGGAAATCAGGTTTTCTATAGTTGTTACTCAAAGTTTGTGAATCAGGAGCATTGATATTACCTGGGCGCTTGCTAGCCTCGCAGGAGTTCGGGTCCCTCCCTGGTACTACTGAATCAGAATCAGCATTTTTGATATTAAACTCGGGTAAGATATAGGCCTATTAAAGCTTAAGAAACACTTATCTGACATTCCCATCTGCCTTTCGGCCTTCGCACATGGTGTGCCTTCTTTTAGGAACACTCTTTCTAATCTCCCTCCTTTCTCCTGGATAATCCCTGCTCTGTCCACTTGTTTGGCCTCTTGTACCTTCCTCCTTCCTTCCCTGTGTCAAGGAGGCCACTCCCCTCCAATCGTCCCCCAGCATCCCATGAACTTGCAAATGTACTCACACCCCTACCTCTCTTCCCCCCTCCCCATCTTTCCACCCTCACTCCCACCCAAGGAGTGAGATAGACATGTTTCTCATACATTTCAACACCTTGAACCATATCCTGTAGGAACACTTGTCAAATTGACATATAACTTTGTAGCATCTGTCTGTCCCTTTAGGACATAAGTACTGAAAGAGGAGGGACCCTCTAGGATCTAGGACAGCACTAGGTAGTGCTGAGTGCTCAATTAGTATTAAGTAGTGCTATTTGTTCTTATCTTCTGAGCATCCTAGGTGACCTCAGGAGAGTATGCACAAGAAGGTATTTGAATTCCATCTAACTTTTCTGCAGTGGTGACAGATGGGAAAAGCCACATCTGAGGAGATAATTTAAAGAATTTCCCCGGGTAGTTCTAATGAAAAAAGATCCTACTGCTATTATTAGTTACATGCCAAATAATCATAGTGTAAAGTTTAAGACTTTTAACAGATTCTTTTTCTAAATTTAATTTTATTGTTGAATTTTAACAGATTCTTAAAGATTTGCGCTTACCTTCTTCCCTAATTAAAGAATGCTTTTAGTAAAATGTAGTAATTTCCATTGGTTTGATGTCTCAGTTCTATTTAGGGTATCTATTCTTGAGCTTTGTTCTAAATCCTTTAATTTCAACATTGGAAAAACAAAAAGACTCACATCTATCAGTAGAGACCTTGGACAAGAAATTGAGTTATTCGGGTCCAAATTAATTTAGTAAATGTAGAGGACTTTAAAAAACAGATTCTCGTGGTTCAAAGTAAAAGTGCGCTAAGGTGAATGTTCTCATTTTACCCTAAGTCAAAAAAGGTTAAATTGTTACATGAAGCTCATGGATTTGGGTCAGTCTTTCAAAAACTGATTTGTTTTTTAAAAATCATATGAGCTGTTCATTTCTTTCTTTCTTTCTTAAAGATTTTTATTTTCAGAGAGAGGAGTAGGGAGAGAGGCAGAGAGGGAGAGAGACATCAATATATGGTTACCTTTCACCTGCCTCCAGCTATGGACCTGGCTAGAGACCTGGCTTGCAACTTGGTCATGTGCACTGGCTGGGGAATTGAACCAGCAACCTTTGGGTTCGCAGGCTGGCTCCTTATCCATTGTGCCACCAGCCAGGGCTTTGTTCATTTCTTTTACATTTATATTCTGACCAATCTATTGACAAAGACTCCCTCTTTGACCAAATTTTAGTTAGGCTACTCTGAGCCTTCTTTTTAACTAGATTTTGACCTGCTATTTTAGTTTAGCAAGAATGCACCCACCCCTGGCATCTGATGAATGTCTTCATTCCTTAACTTTGATATCTGAAGTCCTGGGTCAGTCTTTACAAGAATCCTGTTAGACCATTTTTAGCAAGAATCGCTCTATCCTTAGTAGTTCCTCTTAGAAATTTCCACCCACTAACCCCTTCACTGCGCCCATTGGCTGTAAGTCCCCACTGCTCCCTGCTGTATTTGGAGTAGAGCTCGGTTCTACAGACACTGACATCTCTCCCCCCTGCTGCAGTAGCTCAAATAAAATCCGTCTTGTACTTCTAACAAGTGCCTGGTGAAAAAGTTTTCTTTTACACCGTGTACTCTCCTGTTCTTCTAGTTTTATCTCCTAGGTAAGAAGTAAGAAGATTACTCCTTTTACTTATTTATTTATTTTCTACTAGACTCATATTTTTCTTTTCTGGGTTGGAGACATTGGATCATGAGTTTCTCATCATGTTCCACCCATGCAAATTAAATATGTTACCAGCTCATCCATGGCTGAAAGGCCTATAAAGTCCTCATTAATTCTGTAGGATTTTGGTCAACTTTTCACAAGAAGTGATTAATTATTCAAACCTTGAAAACATTTGTAAACCATTGTTATATGCATTATTTCATTATTTAAAAGTGGATGAATGATTGTAGAATGGTAATTTTCAGATTTCTTAATCTCCTGTATCAATAAAATAACAATAACAACAACAATAATATTATAAAGTAGCCAACCATTCATTTTCCCAAATAAGGACTTAAAAAATCCCTTGCTTCTTCTGTATTCACCACAATTCTTTAAAGAAAGGACATTGTAGCCACGTAACAAAAACTAAGATATATTATCTAAAATTAAAAGATACTTCTTTTTAAGAAAAGATTGTTGATAAACTTCACTGTCATTTTTGTCCTTGTATCTGACATGTATGAAAATCTGAATTGACCGTGTTTCAAGAGGAAAGGAGTTGTGTTGCTAAAATAGTACTAATTGGAAAACTTGAATAAATACATAAAACTTATTTTTCTAAGGGATTTTATATATTTTTCCTTTGTGTTTCTGTTTGTTCCCTTAATTTCTTTGTCTAGTAAGCCTTTTCTTCCAGATATATGGAGAATTCGGTTTCTGTGGAGGCTGATTCAATTACCCCAAACATCACATCATGTAACTAAATTAAAGAAATACTGCTGGGAGAGAGAAAAGGCATGGGCTCCTGGCTTGTATCATGCAGGGTGGTCATTTACATTGAAAGTTAGTTATATGAAAATAATATAACAAAGTGAAGAGGAATAAAAGGAAAGATGAGAAATGTAAGAGTGTGATGAGTATGGATATGTGTCCTTCTGATGTGTCTAGAGTTTGTTGTGTAGAGGGTAGATTTTAAGAATTCTTTGTTGATAAATGGGGGAATGTATTTTGTTGATCTCTTAGATTAGGAAAATTCATGTATGGTTCTGTTATTGAAATAATATATGATATATTACATGTTGCTTCTGTAAGAAGACATTTATATGAAAATTTATATGACTTTTGTGAAAAATAATCTGAATATGCTTTTCAAATCTCTTACTCATGCATGTCTGTTACCTAGTAATGCTCTAAGTAGGAATCTACTCTGGAAGGCAGACACCAAATTAAAGAATTATTTGTACTGAGACACTCAATATTATTAATAGAAAAAACTGAAAAGAAACAATATGGTCACCAGTAGTTACATATATGGAGTAGAATGCAGACAGTAAGCTGGTGTCCCTTCCCACTAAAAACTTACATGGGAAAATGTCGTCCTGGTAAGTGCACATGGTTGAACATAAAATGCTATAATGACTGACTGACACAGGTGGCATCCCTTTAAAATGTAAGACTGGCCAGGCCATTTCTGTGCATAAAACCTCCCAGTAGCTCTGCAGTCTGTCTGAAGTGAAACCATGTAATTTGTTGCCTTGGGCTACAGGGGCCCAAGTCACCAAGTCACCCAGGGAACTTGCGACTTCCGCACTTCCTCCCTGCACTCCAGCCACACTGGCCTCCCTGCCATTCCTAAAACAAGGCAGGCACACCGCTGTCTTGGCACTTCCCCGAGCTGTCTCCCCTGCGTGGAACGCTCTTCGCTTGAAGGCCTGCACCTCTCTCTCCACCGCCTCGGGTAGGTCTTTCTCAAATGCCCCTTCTCAACACAGCTTCTCCTGACCACCCTATTGAGTTGCCACCCAGGCGTCCCTGTCCCTGGCTTCCCAGTCTCTCCTCCCCGTTCTGCTTTTCTTAGCAGCAGCGTCACCTTCTAATATTCCACAGGATGTATTTATTTATTATGCATCTCTCTTTCTTGGCTCACTAAAAACGTCTGTTATTGATACACTGAATTTCCTACTAATGGTTCAGAATTATTTACACCGGAAGAGGGAAGCAGGACCCTGAAGGGATGGGACACAGAAAGGGTAAAATCTGAGTATAAAAATAGGTAAGGGGCACAGCAGAGTTTACATTTTGGCGGAAGTGAGTCTGTAAACCAGGAAGACTTCAAAGTCAGGGTCAAAATCTAAGGGTTGGGTACCCAGGGGGCTCCTAGGATGCTGGAATAAGAAAGGGGGCCCTGGTCACAACTTGTTTGTTTTAATCCCCTGCACTCCACACCCCACAACGAACCTGAATTCCTGGGGGCAGTTCCTGGCAGGCAAGGCAGCAGAGAGGCAGGTAGGTGAGTTTGGTTCAGTTACCCACATGGCTGATGGAGAGGTCCACACCCGCACTAGAGGAGTCATCATTGCCAGCAGATGCCAAGGGGTCCCAGGAAAGGAGGAGAGGGGTGGGGAAAAAAAAGAAACAGAAGTTTTAGTACCGTTCAAAGGGAATGACACATTCACAGCAGGCTGTCTTTAAAAAGAACAATAAATAGAAGCTTGATGATGAGGTTGTAACAACTAAAAATAATCAGAGAAGGGTTCAAAGATGGCATGCATGTTTTCAGATAGCATCTCTCATAGGTAATATGCTGGATTTTTGTCTTAGATTGAGCTTCGCATCTTTGATGCATAAAAAGGTAATTTACATCTTGTAGGTAAGAACTGTAGAGCCTTCCAATCTCGTTCATGTGTATCAACAGATAAGAACACACTTTGTGTTTGTCAAGTTGAATATTTTTAATATTAAAATTAATTTTAGGAGTTGATAGGACCACTGATTTTTATGGACATTTATCCCAGTTTCTCTGAATGCTGCATAGTTCAGGTTTTATACAATATTCACCTCAGGCATACTCTAGTCTTCTTTTCAATGCAAGTCAAAGGTATGTCACCTCAAATCAATTTCAAAGGCTATAAAGTCAATATAGCTATGGAAAATAAACAATAATAACAGTATCTGTAGTACAAACTAAGGAGTCAGATTTTAGGATGAGATGCAAAGACGGAGCAATCAAGCATCTATTTCCTCTTCAATGAGTTTACTCAACTAAAAAAAGTACATAAACAAATGAATTGAAGACAGACAAAATGCAGATCATCATATTAAATCCTAATTATAATGCTTAAAGACATTGAGTTTGCAAAAGAAAAATATGTACGCATTTTCCCACTTCTTGAAAAAAAATATATGTGAGCCAAATCAATATGTAAAACATCGCGCAAATCATACTAGAGAGTTTTGTGGCATTCCTCTAAGCTTTTATATTTGAGGGAAAATTTTAAGCAAAGTAATAGTTTTCATTTGGGCAGCATTTCAGAACTTGGAATCACTGATATTACTGGCTAAATTGTATCTACACAATTTACAGATAAATTATTCTAAAGTCAATTACCCTTTTACAAGGGTCCCTTTTTTAGCCCATCTGAAAAATGGCTACAGCAGCATTTCTTTTTGTGCATGTTCTATTCTTAACCACAAGTCCCTCTCCAAGGTACTCTCAAAATATTCAACTGTATCATCCAAATTAATTTCAATTATTGAGGTTTCAACCTATCTGATTTTAGAAGATAAAACCAAGGCCTAAAGCTGGGCCCAGAATCTCTACTGGAAGGTTAAGAATGAATACCCTTTTCTCTCATTCAGCTATTTCTGAGTTAAAATTTGATAAGAGTAAGAAGCCTTTGCTTTCTAAAGGTAGACAATAAAAGATAAAAGCAATTGGAACAAAAATTATTATTAATAAGAATGCAAGTATCAAGCCACACATGACTTACAGCAACCAAAAGGGTTGCTTACTAAAAATACCATAAAATAAATAGTATATATATATATATTTACATAACTTTATAGCTCCATAGATTCCCAAATAGCCAAGATTCAAGAGGCCTTGACTTGTTCTTGGAAATTGTATTGCACCTTTTCTTGGGGAGCAGAGCATGACCTTGACCGAGACTGAGCCCAGGAACATGCTTCTTCATTATCAGGTCGATATGGCCATGGGCATAGCAGGTTGATGATGTGGCCTCACTAGAGGCCACTGAGAAAAGTGAGCTGAGAGCAACAGTGAACAAATCCACTGAGAGAGATGAAAATACCCAGAATGCTCAGCGCCTCACACCCTTCCTCCCTTATTTCTCAAGTGTTCAAGAGTGCTGTAAGCATTTCTGACAGAAACCCTGTAAATTTAATATTTATTACAAACTATAGTTGCAAGCAGGCAAATAGAACGTCTATTGGAACAGGCAAGGAGTGGAAAGCAAAGCTGAAGGGCCATTAACGGTAGCCCAGGGAGGGAACTCGACAGGAGTCGGTTTGATGGCTTGTTTCTGGGAAATATGCAGCTGAATGTGTCCTATATAGACGATCATCACAGTCAGCAATGTCTTCCCTTGTGACAGATTGAAGTTAAAACATGCCAACGAAGAGAACAAGACCTCCTTTGAGATGATTACAATCTTTTATAGGAACTTTCATAGTGTCTACATTACGATTTTCCAAAGAAGCTGACATGTACATCTTGGATATAGCTATTGTACATCCTGATTGTGACAGAACTACAGAGAGAAATCCTGAAGAAGCTTTATTTATGCCAATATTCCTAATGTGTACCGGAGGATCGCTGGAATGCCTCAATTCTTCTCCATCATAGGGAGAAAGAAACTTATTCCTCCAATCAAAACTAGATGTGCAAGGGCTAACATTAATAAATCATCATGCTTATATATGGCAGCCCCAGTCACTGATTCAGAATTACATCTGAGCTTCTAAATTTCTAAGGCAGGATCTTCTACAAATGCACAGGCACTTTATTTCTCCTCAAATGCTCAATCAAAATAGTTTATGTCTAACTATATGTTAGCAAGTTCATTGCCCATTTTGTAAGCAGAAAAAGCAGAAAGGACATAATCCTTTCTAAGCAATCATGAACTAGGTAGGAATCTGTGTACATTTCTTTTTCATTCTTTCAATAAAATAGCTATTTAAATACTGTGTGAAGGGCTCAATAAGCAGCTAAAATCTACATCTTCATGGAGTTGGAAGAGACTAGAAAAGCAACATATAAGCCCTGGCTGGTGTGACTCAGTGGATTGGCACCAGCCTGCAAACCCAAGAGTCAACTGTTCGAATCCCAGTCAGGGCACATAACCAGGTTGCAAACCAGGTCTCTAGCCAGGTCCCCAGCTGGAGGCAGGTGAAAGGCAACCACATATTGATGTTTCTCTTTTCTCTCCCTCTCTTCCTCCCTTCCTGCCCTTCCTTCTAAAAAAATAATGAATAAAATTATTTTTAAAAAGCAACATATACAAAGTAAAACATTTAAGAGATTAAGGAAAACATTTGAGTGTTAATCTGGTGAAGAAAAATTTTCACATAAGTTGTCTATTTTTTGTTCTGCACAGAAATAATGAGACTCGGGTCAGGAAACATTAATATGCAAGTAATTAAATAATTTTGCCAAAGTCACACAGTACATCAAAAAATATACTTTTAAACCCAAGTCTTCCAATTTCACAATTTGGGATTGTTTTTCATTACAAAAGGCTATCTACAGAGCACCCAAAGTAAGTAAAATGTTCTCAAAGAGTTGTGTGTTGAATATCATGGGGAGAAAATTTCCAAATGACCTGGAAGATTAAAGATATATGTGAACACCTCAGGGATTTCCACTCCCTGTCTCCAAGAGAAGAGAACTGAGAATAGAAGGAAACAGCTGGATAATCAACAATGGAACACCTGTCATTCTCTCTTTCTATTTGTTTTTTAATGAAGATTGCTGCCAGAGGAATTCTGAGTCTATTTGCCTCATTGCAGGTGCTTCTATTACTTTGGCTGATTGATATGGGGGGAAAGGAGGTACTATTTTGGGGAGAAGGCAGTAGAAGGAAGCTAGGGAGCAGTATATGTACCTAAGGGAATGGTTGGCTTACAGAGACCACTGGAGGTTGGGTGAGTTAGACTCTTTCCCAATTGCTAGTGAAGCCTTCTTCGGAGAACTCTGGAAATAAGCATGAAATCTTTTCACAGGCTCCTTAGATGGCCATACAAGTGCAGTAGTTGTTTTGTCTCTGTTGCATAACCAAGATTCTAAAAAGAAAAGTTAGCAAGAGAAACCAGAAACCAAGTTTTAAATAGTGTTGCTTCTTCTTAAGCCATCGTTATTAGCCAGTTGCAAAATGGACAAAACTGGTGCGGAAATGCCAGGGGCACAATAGCATACTCAGTTTAGTGAAGCTAATTATGATTGATACTCTTGCAAAAGGTCAGGAATTATGCAGCAGATTGGATAGCACACTCACAGATTCGTTTCTTCCATGACTGTGCATTAAAAGCAAGGCAACAGGGGAAATTCAGCAATAATCTAGTGAATTTAATCAGTGCCCATGTTCATCCACGGAATAGTTTTTCATTTATTGTTCAAACTGTCCACTAACTGCATTCTTTACCTACTTTTCTCTTGTTCAGGTTTAACACATTCTGACCCCTATCTAACTTCCAGGTGTCCTATGTCACTCTTCCTTGTTTCCTGCCCTCCAGGCACACACTTGGAGCAGCCTAAACACTCCATTGTTTCCTTGGCCAGCACTGCCCTGACTACCAGAAGCACTCTTCCCTTTCTTACTTTTCCCATGTAAGTCTTTGTTGTTTTACATCCTCAAAGACCATGTCTTTTCCTTGGACCAGACATGCCAATATCTTGTATACCCATAATGATATTTAATTAGTGTCTTTCTGTTCCACTGGTATTGAAGTTTCCTGACAATGGAATTGCTTTTATTTCTGTTCATTATTGCATATTCAGCTGATGTTAGCTGGTGTATGTATAGAAAGGGTTCAATATCATACTAAATAAATAAATGAATGAATGAATGCATTTTATTTTTTAAAGGCTTACATTTGGCCCCAGCTCTTCATAAAGGAGCTATTTTCCATGACAGCTTCCCTGACCCTTGCCCACCATTACAGGAATCAGTGGCTCAGTGACTATAGGGATTAGCCTGGACCTATCTCCCCAAGAAAGTTTATCTCACTATAGACATGGTCAGAAGACCCCTCACACAGATTTAATCCAATTGATCTGCTTGCTGACTTTCAGATTTTGAGCGAAATTGTGGTCTTATAAAAAGGAAAGAGAATGGGATTGCCATTTACGGAGGATCTTTTTCATACATCCAATGCAAATCAACACCTATGCATTAACAATAGACTGATCATTGTGAGGTATGTTGGAAATAAAAAGACCTCTGTCATCTTAATCATAGAGGAGCCTGTTTGAGTTTGTGCAATGTTCAGCATTGCTACATTAGGTAACTGGCTCATCTACAGATAATGTTTATTAAGATGGAAATGATTTTTGGCAGTGTCATTCCCTGGAAAAAATCTGGTGAACTTAAAATCATTGGAAATTGTCCCCCCAAAGATCAGGCAGGCGTCTTTGTTATTCGTTAGCTAGTCCCTGCAATTTCAAGACTGGATAAGAAAGCTAAAGGACAGATCACTAACAAGTGACGATCCCTCCCCATCTAAACTGAGGGTTTATCTCTATCCACTACTTGATATCTATTTTGTGACTTTTATTTAAATAAAATGCTAATCAATGAAGATTCTTGCAGAAGATCCTGAAAGAACAGGAAAACGATGCTGGAGAAATCTTTATCACCTGTCAAACTGTCTTTAAAGGTAAGTCCAACAGAGTGGGATCAGTTCAAATTGGAAGAAGAGAAAATAGACGGGGATGATGATATGACAGGTTCTTCACAAGACTATTTGAAAATCAAAGGATTCAAGGGAAAGCTGGCAAAATTAATGAGGCTACTGAATATATTTATAGAATTGACACTGTTTATGATCTTGAGGAGAAAAAGTATCATGTTAACATACAATTTTGAAGGAATAATTATGATCTTCCAATCCAATTAACACAGTTCATTATTTGCTTATCTAGTTCACCTTTACTTTTTGTTTTTTAAATACTGATAAAGAAATTTTATATATTTTATTATTTTAAAGGATAAAGCACCAAGCATATTAAAATCCCAAGCATATTAACTCTTTTTTAAAGGATTACTTAATGACATTTAGTCTTTTTTTTTTTTAAAGATTTTATTTATTATTTCCAGAGAGAGAGGAAGGGAAAGAGGAAGAGAAACATCAATGTATGATTGCCTTTCACCTGCCTCCAGCTACAGACCAGGCTGGAGACCTGGCTTGCAACCTGGTTATGTGCCCTGACTGGGAATCAAACCAGCGACCTTTGGGTTCGCAGGTCGGTACCTTATCCACTGTGCTACCAGCCAGGGCCATTTTGTCTTTTTTGTAGTGAATTTCTGTGCCCTTTTTCAGATTCTAATTATCCTCACATGATGAAGATAATATTCAAGGTTTCACACTTTCGTTCATGTAAGAAGGAAGCCCTCCTCCACATTTTTCTTCACTCCCAAACATCCCATCTAAATGTCAGAGTTAAGCCTTGGACTTCATCTTCACCTTTACTGCCTCCTTTATGTATGCCCTTCTTCATCCTATGGACAGACCTCAGACCCAGTAGGAACAGTGAGGAAAAAATCATTATTAATATTTTGTCCATAGTCTTTCTCCTTCATGAAGAATGTCTACAATACAGTGGTTGAGTATAATTAAAATGGGGATGATGGTTTCTCTGGATAACACATTCTCTGGATATTGAATATTTTCCTTTCGTACTTTTTAAATAGTGAGCAATTCATGTGATAAGGCTGCGGCTCTTTTTCTAAATGATGAGATTCCATCGCAGTCACTGCATTGTATCCACCACTGTGAGAGGAGAAGACCAAAGACCAATAGTCCCAGAGAAGGCCAGCTCAGATCCTTCATACGTTGAACAGTGCACGAGTGGAGTGTATACACCTTTTTAATTGCTATTCTGAAGCACAGTTGATTCGCTTAGAAAAAAAGTGAAAATGAAAAGTCTTCAGGTTATATTGAGTGCATGAGTCAGCAATGAGCACATTAGGTACAGCCAAGATTTTATATAGGAAAAAAATTGCTTCACTTGTTCCTCTATTTATTTTTTATCTAAATTATATTTTTGGTTTGAATTACCCAGGTAAGTTCTTTAAACTGGCTACACGAACTGTGAGTGAATGGGTAAGTCTATTCATAGGCACAACTTATCAAAAGCTGCTGTTCTTGTTATATTATTATTATGATGATGATAAAGTTATAGATCTTAAAGGACAAAAACAAATGTGTTGTCTAACTTATGTTAATGCTGAAGAATAAAGGGAAAATTACAAAATCTTGGTGTATTTTTGGAAGCAAAATTAAATATTTTAAAATTTCTCTCATTTTATTTAATTCATTCTGATACCTGAGTAAAGTATACTAAAATATATAAAATGTACAAACTAAAAATGGTACCTTTATGCATTCATAGTCTTGATCCAAACTGATATCATTACATATGCACATATATTTAAAATGTATGTGTAATATCATGTTATCATGTTTAATAAACAATTGAGAAACACATCTCATAAAACTTTAGAATTCTATTTTATTATGATTTATTCTAAAGCAGTTGGTTTTATTTTTATTGTAATAATATATTTATCATTTCAAAGGAACTGCTTATAATTTTTCAGATATAATCAGTCTATCATTAAAGAAAGTCTAATTAAATATAAGTAGGCCATTATTTTATATGAGTTCCAATTTGCCACAGATTAATGTGATTCCTCTAAATGTGCGAACAAAATTATTCTTTTGCATTGTTAATAAAGAAAATAATTGACTTTTTAAAATTTAATTTTATTTTTGTTGTATTACATCCATCCCCTTTTTACTCCCCAAGAAAATAATTGATTTTATTACATGGTTGATTCAATGATGGGTATTCCATCTTGTTCCACTAAGAATCTGTGATAGCAAAGGTAAAGATTTATAAAATAAAATAGTGAAATACAAGTTAGAGCTCAGTGCTAAGGAACAGAAATTATAACAACAGGTCAGCATCATGGTTGAAAACAGCATAGGTATTCTGGTAATGAACTCCTACATGGTTGTTATGATGGAACTTTAAACTTGTTTCTGGGATATCTGGAAGCTAAAGTGACATGAACAGTTATACAGATAGTATGTTTCTTCGGGAAAATAAGGAAGGTGAAGATAAAGAAGACATGGGTGAATGACAAGTTCTGCTGTATCAGAAAATTCCAAGAGCTTCTAATTATGTTTTTAGAGTTCATCATTATTATTTTAAACAAACCCAGTGCAGTAGGAAGTATGGGAATCGGGAATTCAGGGTTTTATTCTTGAGTCTATCTCTTAAATATTTATAAGGCTGAGCATTTCATTTAACTTTTCTTGACTTCAGTTTATCTATAAAGAAGGGGGGTTGGGCAAGGCGACTTTTGGGATGGTTCCAATATCCCTTGTATAGTGGGTTCCCATTTCTCCAACACAGAGAAAATAACTTGATATTTCAAAAGGCATGTTTTATAGGTAAACTTCTTACGGGGGAAAATTTGTTTTAAGACGTTAGGGACCAACTGTCAATTATGTCAAATGCTGCAGGGTATCAAATAAGATCAATTTGGTGAGGCCTTAGGCTCTCCCTGAAGAGACCCCTCACAAGCAGTCACTCAAGAAATGAAAATAGAAAGGAAAGTTAGTGTGTGCTGAATATCTACCCCGATCCTAGCCTGCCTCTTTCCATCCAAAATTCCATTTGCCCCCAAGACACTATGCAAGGAAGTCGGGGTCTATTGTCTATCCCATCATCTGGAAAGTGTCAGGGGAGAGTGTCTGCTGAGTTATTCACTGCCTGATGGCTAACTCTTCAATCTTCCTCTTCTCATGTTGACATGCTACCAAAATCACTGCCTTGCCAATCACCGTGAAGTATTAGAAACATCTAATGTGGGGTTTTGGTCTGTCATTGCCTATCTTGAAAATGGTGTGAAGTCAAAATGAAAACCCCCTTAAGAGGTTTATAAATTATGGCATGTTGGACTTGTAAAAGAGTTCTTCTAAAGTTATTTGTGTGTGTGTGTGTGAGTGTGTGTACCACTTGGAAGTAGAAATGTACAATATGTAACAGAATATACAAGTTAAATATAAGCTTACTATATTTCTAATAATGAGAGAGAAATAAAAGGGAAATGAACACGTAATATTAAATTTGCATGAGTTAAACGTGTGTGTGGTTCACCATGATATCTCTAAATAGCAGCAACTGGATGGGGCTGTGAAGTGGGAAATGTGCTGAAATCAGGATGAGTGTGATTTTGAGTTCATATTCCACGTGCCTAAGGGGAGAGCCCTACAGGTTGCAGTATTTACGGTTATTAGCCAGAGCTGCTTCCCGACCACTTCAACCACTGGTCAGAGTGAGTGCCATTCTTCCTTTCCTCTAACACCACCGTCATATATCTACACCCGGGAGTATGTGTTAGTGGTGAGGGGCTTTGGAAGCCCAGAGCTATAAGGGAATCTATAAGGTCTTATGGAAATCTTTACAGACCAATCAACAGCTCATCAGACCACCTACCATTCTGCCTCGCAAGGCGATGGCCAGGGCCAGGCCCAGGCCCGATGAACGAGGTTATGCTGCGGCATCACAGAACTCTGAAATTCCAGAGGATTGAAACGCAAAGGTCTGTTTCTCGCTCATACCACCTGTTCATCATGGGTTGGCTAAAATAAAGGCTCTGCTTCAAGTTCTGTTCATGCTGGAACTCAGGCTGTTGATGCAGCCACTGTGTGAAATCTGTTACTTGCCATGGCAGGGAACAGTCGACACGAAGCAAATCACCCACAGCCTCTTTTTCATGTGCACTTGGAACAGACATGCACATTACACTTGGCCCAAGCAAGTCACATGGACATACCTTCTACCTCAGAGACTAGCAAGTGCAATGCCACCTATATTTAGGAGCACAACTGGAAATACATGCTGTCTAACCCTAATGGCCATTGCCTCAAACAGATGTCCCAAGAAGTAAAACCTGTGGGGTCCCAGGTCTACTCTGATCTAGCCTTATGTTCTGAAATAAGCTTCAGGACCTAGGTGGCTGTTTCATCTCAGCTGCACTGAATGAGTCACATGTTACAGAGGAGAACATATAGCCTTAGTGTTCTTCCACTTTACTTACAGGAGTGGGTGAGTGGCTGGGTGAAAAGGGTGTTGAGATTAAGGTTTTTAAAAATCTCAGACAAAGATACAGTGATTACCAGAAGTCAGGGGTGGAGGGAGGTAGAAGGTAAAGAGGGGATCAGGGTGATAGAAAGAGACTTGACTTGAGGTGGAGAACACACAATACAGTATACAGATGATGTGTTAATAGAATTGCACACCTGAAACCTATATAATTTTATTAACCGATGTCATCCCAATAAGTTCAATAAAATTTTTTTGAAGTACAGATTAGTAGTTGCAAAATAGCCCTGGGGATTAAAGGACAGCATAGGGAATTTAGTAAATAATAAATATTGGAATAACTACGTATGGTGCCAGGTGGGGACTTAAAATATCAGGGGGGCACTTTGTAATATATATGATTATCTAACTACTAAGGGGTAGAACCAGGGCCTTAATCATTGTGCTGTATTCTTTTCAAAAGAGTAGGCTTTTATCACACCTTCTGTGAACATTATATGCTCTACCTGTGTGTGTGTGTGTGTGTGTGTGTGTGAGCATTAAAAACAACCCCCCCCCCCCCAATTAAATTAAATTACATTTAAAAACCAATCAACTCATTCTCTAAGCTGGGCTATTATTTATTTATTTATTTATTTTGGGGGGAGCATTGGGGGCCTTGATTCAATGCCTTGATTTCACCCATCTCTTTCAAGAGAATGAGAAGTTCACCTCTTTGTGCCCAGCTGAGAGTCAATGCTACAATGAAGGCTGTGGTATGATAGAAGATTGGAGGTAAAAGGGGCCTAGAAGATCAGGACATGCAAAGTATATGTCATTATATCCAAGAGGAGACAGAGAAGCAACATGTCAAGCAATCTGCCCAGGTGGTCACAGACACTAATTTCAGAACAGGATTAAACTCCAGGTCTCCCTATATCAAATACCTCACTCTCCTCTCCCACTCCTTATAAGCCTTTGTGGCGCTGGCTCCATTAAAATGAATAGTGTAAAGGTGACCCCTTCTAAATGAATGGATTTTAATAGTTCATTTACATATTGGTTATTTGGTATCAGACACATATTTTACTAAAGGAACCATGTGGATGAAGATCAAAGGTCCCTGAAGTATTCGTATATGAAGTATAGTATCAAGGGTGGGCTTCAAGACTTTTAATAATGTTGTTTCTATGGGAATTGCCTTCTGAGTTTCCATCTCTTATCCAGGCACTCATTTACCCTGCAGAAAGGTGTCCTAGGGGCTGGAAATTACTGATTACCTAGGAAATAATACCTCTAGGGCAGTGTTTCACTGAGAATGATGAATTGGAAGATGTGGTCACATCTGTCCTGGTCTTGAGGAGAGCATGTTTTTCAGGATAGAGGATGAGCTTAATACATTTATACTCCAGACAGTATTTGACAATCTGTCCTCGAACCTCATTTTGTTAGGGGTGCTAGATTAATCTTTTCTGAGATTGAATTTGAAGACAGACAACTTTTCAATAAAATTCGTTGAAGGAAGATCTTCATCTAGTTTAAAGGGTTAGGTTATTTGCTCCATTAAACAAAATCTAGTGGGTTTTCCATAGAATTCACACTTAAAGATAAAACCCTGAGATTCCATTGGACCTGGGTGAAATGTTGCTAGGTAAACTAAACTGTAGTGAAAATAAACTGCCAGGAAATCTAAATAAAAATAACATACTTTTTCAAAACTTCATCTTGGATGGTTTTCTAATTTAAAATGCCACATAGAAACCTTACTATTGAAATAAAACCCAGTAAGCCAATTAATTGTTTTGAGTATTGCTGTTGATTCACCAAGATGTTGTGTAGAAATATTATATGAGTTATGCCACTTGTTAACACAACTTTGAAAGTGGAAGAATTGAATACTGAATATACAAGCTTTTTCAAGAAAATGACAACGATCAGAAAAAATCAAGTTATCAATTGACATTTGTGTTGAATAAATATGAACTACTTAAAGCAACCTTAGACATGCTACTTAACAATTGGACCAAAAAAACAAAATGATGAAGTTTAGAAAAAGTATGGCATTTTTATTTAAAGAGCCAACCAAATGATATTGTTCTGTATTTTGTAGTAGCCTAAAAAGTGGTAATATACATAGATTTAACATCAGCTGAAGCCAATGAATTGTTTTGAGTATTGCTGTTGATTCACCAAGACGCACTGTATTACCACAAGTCAGTGTAGTAATTCAGCTATTTTATTAGCATCGTTATTCATATAGAAAATTCAGTTAATCCACTAGATGAGATAAGTTCATCTGATCCTCTATTTTATTGAATACAAGAAGTAATTTCCTTTCTGCGATACAGAACAATATCATTTGGTTGGCTCTTTAAAGGGTCATTGTACAGGACCACGACAGAAATAACACTGAAGAATCATGGTCATAATGTGTTTCTAATATTTCAGAAGCCATCCAAGCTTTTGAATAAGAATCTATTCCTGATTCGGGCAAAGTAGTATCGATCCGTAAAACTAGATTTAAAACAAGCAACCTCTTGTCAAAAGTGTCTCCGTAGACTGTTGGAACTACACCGTTCACCATTTCAATGATAATGACCTTAAGCAGTAGAACACATGGTATAGAACACGAGCCCCTAGTTTTCTACACTCTTTGAAAACGACTCACACTTTCATCTCAAGATCAGTGGCTGTATATGTATTTTTAAGTGTAAAAGCGTCTTTCTGCGGTTTTTCGTGCCCTTTCCATGCCCTGGGGCAGAATGGAAAGACTCAGAGGTAGCGTGACCTTGCTTGGTCCCCGGGTTAGAGATTTTTCACCTGAGGGCTGCTTCAGGCGGGGCCCAGAAACCACAACGCACCTTTTCAGAGAGCCCGTGGCTACCCAGACAGCAAAGGATGCTTCTAGAGGAGATGTGCTTTGGGAAAGCTCTATTTCATTACAGAATACGAACACTACACGTCTCTAGATGGCAGCCTTCAACGAGTTTGAGAGGCAGCCTCTGTGGTCCCCTGCCACCCCTTTTCCCTAGCACCGCCACCGCGGCTCCTCGGCGGTACCTCACCAGCCACAGGGGTGTCCTAGCCTTTGGATAATGGGGCTCACTGCTCTCCAAGAACGTGAATTGAAAACGTTCATTCCTGAGCCTGATGTTTGCTTGGGGGAGGACGATGAGCAACCCTAAGCCCCTTGCCGGGAACAGGTGGGGCTGTGGGGGACACTGAGCCACCGTCGCTGCCGGCAGTGGCACCCCTGCTCTCGAGGGGGGCACTCCGCTCCAAGCTGGAGCGGTGCAAAAGCCACCTGCCCCGCTGCCCGAATACCACCACGGCCACAACCTCAATTCACCCCTGAGGTGTAGGCAGGTAAAAATAGAAAAATCTCGGTTTCGCCAATTCACAGAAGACGGTGTCGGAAGGAGCGCAGGACAGGGGCAAAGGGAGGGAAGGAGACTCAAGGGGCAGGCTCGAACCAGGGAGATCGCCTTGCTCCCACCTGCTGAGGTCCAAGGTGGCGTCCTTGACCCACCCAGCGCGGGACCCCAGGGTTGGGTGGAGTCAGGGGATGCCTCTCGGGGGGCTACTCAGGCCGGACTGGCAGCCTGGCAGGGGGTGTGGGGGTATCTGAGGCCAGTGGAACTGGAGCGGATCGAGGTCTTTTCTGCCCCAGCTTCCGTCGGGGGTTAGGGGGCAATCTCTCCACCCCGCGCCACTCTCCACATCCTCACCCTACCCCTACCCAGCAACCTCTGACACCCACCCTGGCCGAGGTGGACGGGTGGGGGTAGTTTGCCCTCGTCCTGTTCCCTCCTATTTTCATCCATGCCTGGGAAGTCCGCCTCCCTGCAAGGCGCGAACCCTCTCCAGGCTGCATCTTCGGCCACACCGGCTTCCACTTCCCACTTCCCGAGGCAGAGCAGAAGGTCCCCGAAGCCGAAGGCCGCTCCCAGCCCGCGCTCAGCGGGGCGGATGCAGGGGCCACCATCTCCCCAGCGCTGCTGGCCCGGCCAGGGACCACCTCTGTGGCCAGCGGGAGCCCCCCGCCTGCGCAGACCCGGGCGCTCCCCAGGCAAGTTCCTGCGCCACCCCGGGTGGAAAACGGAGTTTGCGGGGCGCTGGGTTAGTCTAAGAGGGGAGCGGGGCTTACCTTGGCACCCCGAGCAGGGAGTTGCTGTCCATTGTCGGTGGGCGCGCAGAGAAGAAAGGTGCAAAGTGTGGGCGAAGCACCAGAAGCTCTGTGCGCGGACCGGCTCCGGGAGGCAGGGACAGACACCGCGCGGACAGAGGCGCGCGGGCTGCGACGGCCGCTGGGCTGTGGCGGACACGCTCCTCCCGGCGGGAGTGCGGCGCAGTGCGCGCTGCTACCGCGGGAAGCCCCTCCCCGTTGCCCCTTACAGTCTGACAAGAAGGTTTGGCCAAGGCTCCAGCCCTTCTGCCCAGCAACCCTCTTCCTCAAGGGCAGCCCCAGTGTCTGTTGTCACCAGCTCCTTCTGGTCTTTCCCTGTCGCTGCTGGTGCCCAGCAGAAGCAACTCCAACAAAATTTCTGTTTCTCCCGCCCCGCTTTCCTGTCTCCTCCCCTCTCTTTATCTCTGGGGTACAGCTGTTCACCTGCTTTCCCAGATTCACGCTCTCCTGGCAATGGCCAGGTTCCCCCTGGTCCTCACCATTGCTTGGGCCACCTCTCCTAGATGGGATTTTTGTCTTTTATCAGGTAGCAATGCTCTTTGATCTCCCTGCTACTTTCCCTGAACTTAGACTTGACCGGTGTCGATTCTCACCATTCTTCACGGAAGTCAATTTTGCATAAGTGTGACTCACGCAATTCTTCTCTCGTTATTGTACAAGTCTGTGCGCACATAGAGACCTCAAAACCAATGACAGGGGCATCTGTTAGAGGCCAGTACCCAGGCCCTGGGAAGAAGGGCTGTCACAGAAAATTTGATAGTGTCTACTTTAGTGTCTCCCTGGGCAAAAAATGACTGTTATTTTAGGAAGAAAGACATTGATTATAGCAATGACTGTTAAGATGATTGGGCTGTTGACTTTGATCCTTCAAAACAATTTTTTTTAAATTAAAAAACTTGAAAACAATGAACCTTGCCGAAGTCTCATGCTGAAATGTAAAATATAAAACTGCAGCACTTTTACTGCAAAACTTAGTAAATCTTTGGGATCTAGGGCTAGGCAGAACATCTTGACCTTGGCAACAAAAGCACAATCTATAAAATAAAATTAGATAAATGGAACCTCATGGAATTTATTGAATAAAAGCTTTTGTCCTGAGAAAGACCCTGTGAAGAGGATTAACAGGCAGGTTACACACTGGCAGAAATGATTTGCCAGTGAGCTATCCGACAAGAGACTAGCATCTCGAACATATTTTTTAAAACCTCTCAAAACTGAATGCTAGAAAGAAAGCAATTCGACTCAAACGTGGGCAAAGAAACAATTTACCTAAAAACATGGGCAAACTGAAACTTCATTCAAAAGAAGTTATAGAGGATAAATAAGCACATGGAAAGATGTTCAACCTACTAGAAACTCACGCAACTTAAAACCACAATGATAACAGAATGACTAAAATTTAAAAAAAAAAAAAAAATCGTGACAAGACCAAGAGCTGGTGTGGATGCAGAGAAAATGAGTTCCTCATCACTCATCCACCGCTGGTGGGAATGTAAAATGTAAAAATTATTCTGGGGCAATCAACAGCTTTTCACCACCCCCTGTCCTTGGATTATGCATTCTTCTCGCCTTCTCCTGCTGCAAGTTGCCCCAGGGACACAGACTTGAAATAGCAAACTGTTGTTGAGACCGTCTGGATTGAATCTGTGACTGAACCCCATGAAGACCTCTATGTAAAAGTTTAAGATTGTGGTGAGCAGGTGAGAATACCTACTCATCTTGTGGTCACCCACAATGAACCTTATATGTAAGTTCCTTTGCTTAGTAAGCCTACCAATAGGGAGTGGTCTCTCTCTTTATTCAGTATTACATTGCCTTCTGTGTATGGGGGTGGTTTCATATTTCACCAGGCAGCAACCAAAGGTTCCAGCCAACAATTGGTGAGCCAGCCAGGAGACGGTAGAAATGTGCCTGTGCAAAGGCATCTGAAGGGAGGCCCAGAGTTGGTCATCTACCTCTGCGTGGGGAGGGGTGGCCTTATGTCGGATGTTGTGGACTACTAAGTAAGGGCATTCCCTGAAAACGTTTAAAACAGTTTAAAGGAACTGTGCAGAGCATGCTGTGACAAAGAAGGGGAACAAATGGCTGATGCAGTAAGCTGGCCTCTACTGTGGCCAGTTCTATGGGGCACCCAGTTCGAGGCTTAAGGTTGAGTTAGAAAGTGGGAAGAAGAGCTGGGATTAGAAGGATTCTATTAAATTTGGAGCTAGCAGACAAGGTGGGAGAGCAGGGTGATTAGCTGGAGACCTTAGAATGTCATTGTGCAAAGCTATGAGGTCATAGGTTGCTGCAGATTAAGATCTGAGTGCTGGTGACAAAGTGTTGGGATGCTAAGAGGTGGGATCCCTGGGAAAGTGATGAGAGCACAGAGGAGGAAGTTGAGTGATTGACAGTGAAAGAGATGAATATCCCTGTGCTGTTCAACCCCTGAAACAAAGAAAAGCAAAAGCGCATCAGCGACAGCCCCAGCCAGTGAGGTGGCCCCCAATCCAGGAAACGTTTGATCAACTTATTCCTGTTGAGCTTATGGGTATAGCTGCCAACTTCAAGCAAAAGGCCAGGCACAGTATTGAGGTACAATCAGCGCACCTATGGGTGGAGTGGGAGTGGTAATGGCATTTCTCTGACCAGGCAGGAGGCAGACAAAATGAGCACCGTCACCATACACCCGGTTTTCCAGCAGCACCTCCATAGCATTTGGTGGGTCAGTGTACTTGCTCCCTTACAGACTGGGTTATTTTCTCCTGCAGGGAGGCTGGGCCCAGGGAGGGGGACTTCCCTGAGATGTGAGACCCTGGAAACCTATGCAGAAGGTACAACAAATCCTCACGGAGTTGGGAATGAGACAAGACATCTGTGCCCCTGTCTTAGAAGGCCCTGATGAGTGATTGTTAAGAGATAAGGAAAATATCTCTGTGCATTCAAAGTCCTAAACATTTCCTGGTTACTGAGACTCAGAGTCTCAAGTTACAAAACAACACAGAACATTTTTGTGTTTTGCAATTGCAATGATCACCGAACCTGTCAAAACAACTGAACAACGAGGCTTCTCAAAAACGAATGGAGGATATTTGTAACATGTGCATCATGTTAAAATAAGCAGTTGGGAAATTGATAGTTTTGAAAAATGGAGACTACGGCATCGTGAAACTTTCCAAAAACATTCATTGGGCTATAATTTTCTTTTCCAATTTTTTTTAGCATAACCAGGGTTCTCACTTCTGGTGGAGACATGGCTCGCCGAATGTTAGACTGCTATCAGGTATGAGGACAGGAAGAAGGAGGCATCATTAAACAGATGGTCCTGGATGGTTGCCATCACAATTTGATCTCCTGAAAGTGTGGGAGGGCTCCAGGTGCTTTTCTTTTAATATGGCCTCAAAAAAAAAAAAAAAAAAATTAGTCAGACATCATTTATTTTGGTTCCGACTTCTGGAAGCAGTCTCAGGAGCTAAAATCTGAGGATTCTGAAGGTGCAGCTTCAAGATTCAACAATAGTCATAAAATTGAAAGGACACTGCACGGAGCCTACGCATGCAGTTCTTTGGAGAGTGTGAAAGTGACCCAGATTCGCCTGCATTGGCCTGAGCAAGCAACCTGCTTTACTTCAAGACTGGTATAGAAAGGAAGTATGTGAGGCGTGAGGTTTATTCAACACCTTTAGGAGTTTGGAAATCAATACTCAGCGTACTCAAAGGCAGCAGTAAAATGAGAAGAAGCCTCAATGGAGCCCAGCTTTAGCCATTGCTGTGTGTGCAGCCTCCCTGGTGTCTGCAGTAGCGTGGGTGATGTGACCAATTCAACAAGACATACGTCAATACTATGGGTTTAATGGGACCCTCATTCCGGTCTAACAATAACTTGCATCCATGGCTGACTGCTCTTTAATGGGGTTTTATCATGATCTTTGGGTCAGTGGGTCTCACTCCTGGCTATATATTAATGCTGAAACCCCACAAAGACCAATTAATTAGAGTCTTTGGAGATGGTGCCCACAGATCAGCATTATTTTATAGAGGTTTCTGAGGTGATGCTAATATGCAAAGTCTATAAGAAGCTTGACTAAGTCTATAGCAGGTTTGGAAAATCTTTTTTTCCCCAAACACCTTATTTTATAGAACAGAAAACAGACCCAGGGAGAAGCGGACTTATTTAAGACTTCCTAACGAGTTAGATGCGAAGCTGGGCCCAGAATAGAAGTGTTCTAAATCTTGCCACTTAAAAAGGCCATGGCTGTGCTAGTGACTGCTGGGTCACACAGGGTACACATCACTGCGCTTTTAATAGGTCCTTAAAATTTTCTTTTCTATGTCCTAAGAGTTCCCAGCAAACTTGATCAACTCTCATAGCTCCTAATTATTTCTTTGTTCCACAAATATTTATAAAGCTCCTATTACATGGCAGAAGGTACTTAGGTTATATCAGTAAATGAACTATGCAAAAACTCTTGTCCTCCTGTTCCTTTCATTCTAGCAGGAAGGTACACAGATAATGGCACCTATAGGAATACAGGTACCTGCTGCTCTTTGAAAGTTCATATTAAGCCATTGCGCATTTATGAGAGTTCCCCAGGGAACTTCTACTCTCAGCATTCAGCTGCCACAGCTTTGAACTGTGTCTGTGAGCATCTGGGCTTTACCTCAGTTGATTCTGTGCATCTGTTAGCAAAACGTGTCCTCAGGGATGAGAAAATCCGGAAAGAGATCCTAAGGGTGTTAGAGCCTAATGTGAAACTGGGCATAAGTAGGTGCTTCTATTGTGGTGAACAAAATAAAGACATTGTGTGTGAACTGAATCTGTCTGCGCCCACCATTTGCACAACTTACACGCAGAGCTGGAGAATGTTGAAAATTGCTGAAGTTACTTTTCGTTCTGCTAGTAGCAAAGTCGCCTCTCAGTTGGCCCCTAGTAGTGGCTGCCATGGGGAGTCTCTTGCTTGAGTGCATTGTTGGGTGTACATTGATCATATCCTTCCTGATTTTACTATAAGTTAGAGTTATTTTAGGTTTGGAGTGTTATGTGGTATAATTTGGTTGGTTATTTTGGGGGTCTAAGAACACTCAAAAATTTTCCGTATAAATTAATGGTAATTGCTTCTTCACTGTATGACATTTTGGTTTATGAAAAGTTTCATAGAAACATTCTATTTTTGAATAATGTGGGGAAACCTCTAAATGAATTAGTTGCATGGGGGATAAGTCCTCAAGCAAAAGTTGAGCAGCGGAATTGAAAGTACTTGGGGAGGGGGGTATCTTCCAACATTAGGTAAGTGTTCCAGCTCAGCCTTGCTGAGATAGTGATCATTGAGAAAAGCTGGATGGAACTGGGCTTCTCAGGGAGACTGTTTTAGAGGGAGGGGGTGGAGGACAGGTGGAGCAAAGGCCCCACTGCCAGTGTGTGTGTTTAAGCTGGGTCAATACGAAGGTTGGTGTAACTGAAATGGAGAAGCCACTGGAGAGTCTAGAAGAGGAGATGGGGAGGAGCAAATCAGAAAGACACTTGTGGGTCATTTTAAGGATGTTAGTTTTGTTCTGGCTGAAATAGGGAGCCACTGTAGGGTTTTGGGCAGAAAAGCGAAATTGGGTTTATATGTTCAATTGATTACTTTGGCTGTGAATGGAAGAAGGATCTAGAGAAGCAAGAGAGAAAGCAATTGTCCAATCTATGGTGGTAGCAGAGTAGTGGTGAGAAATAAAGGGATCCTGATTATATTTTGTTGTTTGGTTTGTTTTAGATATATTGTGAAATTTATATTTTAAATGTGCTTACAGTGTAACACACTTTTTTTTGAGTGTGTGCACCTCCATGAGGTTTGACAGATGCATCAAGTCAGGTAATGACCACCTCAATTAGGATACAGAAAGCTCCCTCTTCCCCAATTCCTTAATGTCACACTTTTGTATTCAAACCTTCCTCCCACCCCTAACCTTTGACAACACTGACCTCTCCATCCCCAGAGGTTCCCTTTTCCCAGTGTGTCATGTAGGTAAAAGTAATCATCTGTCTGCCCTTGTTTTCATAGCATAATGCACTTAGGTTTCATCCTTGTTGATCTGTACATTAGCAATTTACTCCTTTTTATTGCTGAGTAATGTTCCATTGTACAATGTACCGGTTGACTTATCAGTTTACCCACTTAGGAATATTGGGTTTATTTTAAGTCTACTTCATTTCTTTCATGACATAATACTCTCAGATTTATAATACACTTATCTGCATCAGTGTTTTACTTTTAAAGGGAACTGCAAACTACCTGAGACACTGACCAAGTGTTATTCACAGGTATCTTCACTTTCATCTAGCAAGACGATTTAAAGGCTCTACAGAAAGTCTATTCCATTGGCTCAAGTAAATTCCAATGATGGATAGATTTAGGTGAGCCTGACATTTTACCTAAGCTAAGAAAATTATAAACATACAGAACCTTAAGCTAGATAATGTAAATTGACAACATTCATCTTTCCTAAGCAAAAGACTTTTCAATAGGATAGACAGGGCATGCATATAAGTAGATGTAAACAATAAATTCTTTTAAGGCCATTTAAAACAATTAAACCAAAAAATCAATTAGTTTCAATGGGACCAATCAGCCTTTTATAGAAAATCAACATTTTATTCTGAATATATTTTGAAAATGTACTATTCAGCCCTAGGTTTTAATATCTAGCTTTTTCTTTAGGAACTCACTAAAAGTTTTTTTGTAGTAATTACTTTGTGTAACACATTTCATTTTATAATACTTTGGGCTTTACAAAACATTGGCACATATGTTATAATACCTGAGGCAGGCACCAGCTGTGTTGGGGAAGCATATCTGTGGATGGATGGCTACACTGATTTCATTGCCTTCTCAGCTAACATAACCCAAGTGCTTGCCATGGCAGTAAAAACAGGTTCCTAACTCTGTACAAGATGCGGCACATTTGGCCCACCCTCCCTTATCATTGGTTGACTTATCTGCTGCCACTCACTGCCCTCCAGATGCACTGACCTTCCTCCTATCCACTGAGTGCATCATGACCATCCCCAACTTGGGGCCTTGGACACACTGCTCCCTTTGGGCGGAACACAGTCCTTATGCAAATAAGACCCCTTTTCTTTGTTTAGTTACATGGCATCCATCCTTTGGTGATTGCAACCCACATATCTGTGCCTCACAGAAGCTGCCCCTGACCCCCGACTTGGTCCTGATCCTCTGTTATATGTTCACAGCCCCATACACCTTCCCTCAGTGACACACATGGCAATGAAACTTCACACTCCATTTTCGGGATCATCACTTAGTCTCCTGCAGTCCTCATTAAACGTTAGGCTCTGGAAAGGAGGTGAGTACGTAATTCCATCATCTATTGCTATATTAATACCATCCTAAAACTTAGCTGCTTTAAAGACCAATTTATTACTATTCCCTGTAGTTCGAGAAAATTCATGCTTTCCGTCTTTCATATAATTGAAGTCAAATGTCTCAGAAGACTGGACCCATTTGAAGACATCCTCACAGAGTCTGGTGCTGGGCTGGAGCAGCCAGAAACTAGCCAGTCCTGCCTCTCTGGCCCCTGTCCTTCCCTTTTTCTCTCCTCCCATGGATTCTTCACATGGCTAGCTCTGGGCTACCTCCCGGATGGCAGCCTCAGGATAGGTGGAATTTGTACATGGCTAGCTCAGGACTCTATACACTGGAGTTCCAAGAGGCAGGAAATGGAAGCCTTTTAGTCTTTTAAAGCCTGGGCCTGGAATCTGGTACCGTATCAATACCATTCTATTCTGTGGCTCAAGTAATTACAGAACCTACATAGATTAAAGGGGTGAAATTGATTCCATCTTGCAATGGGGAAATGGACTAAGCATGAAGGGAGGAAGAAATTGATGACGGTCATCTCAGAGGCCAGCGATTACTATCTGTTTAGGGTCATTATTTTATTGTTAGTAATGAGCACCATACCTGATCTGGAGTAAACACTCAAAGAGTGCTTGTTCATAAATGAATGAACAAATGCATGAATGGGAAAATGGAATAGCAGAGCAGTTAGGCGAGCTACACAGTGCCTGGAGCCCAGTTAATGGTAGGGATACAAAATGAACCTTTTCACTTGAAGTCTAATGTTCTTTTCATGACACTAACCCGTATAGCAAACTGGCCAGGGACATGAATATCTTACAAAGAGTTTTCTGGCATTCCAGAGATAAAGAAATATCCAACATGGACAAGTGGGATTGACTTTGCGGGGGAGTGGGTGAGTGGGGAAGGGGACGGAGGGGAGTAAAAAGGGGATGGATGTAATACAACAACAATAAAATTAAATTAAAAAGAAAAAAGAAATATCCAGCACACAAAGAATAGTCTAGAAAGAGGGCTGGAGACAATAAGGGTCTCAGGGACCACTGAGCACGAGGTTGATTCTTCAGCCCTTCCTCCAAAGAAATAAGTACAATAGTCAGTAGCTTCAAATTCCTATACATGGCCCTGGCTGGTGGCTCAGTGGATAAGTCACCGGCCTGCAAACTCAAGGGTCACTGGTTCGATTCCCAGCCAGGGCACATAACCAGGTTGCAAGTCCATGGCTGGAGGCAGGTGAAAGGCAACCTTACACTGATGTCTCTCTCTGCCTCTCCTCCTTCCCCTCTCTCTGGAAATAATAAATAGAATCTTTAAAAAAAAAATTCCTATACATGATTTCCTATTCAAAGTAATGAGGTATTCTATATTAAACGGTTCAAGTCTTCAGACGGAAACCCTGAATGCAAACCTCATTCTCAGCCCATCGAGGTAGAACACATGGTGGGCTCTGACGTTCAGTGAGCTCTGCCTCAGGCCCGACTCCATGGGGGAGGAATGAGTATGAGATGCTGTTCTGATGCAGAGCTTATGAGCTCCCTGCACAGACTTGGCCAGGTAATTCAAATCTGCAAGTGTGCGCAACCTTTCCCAACAGGCTGTGCTTGAAAGGTTTTCGGCCTCGTTTTTAAAAGCACTTTGTTTTGTAAAACTTTCAGTTTCATGAACATTTATCCAAACCAAATGGGCTCCCAGGAGACTGTCATGGGGCCAGTGAGTGTGCATTGGGGCTAGCCTGTCCTTTGTTGCTGGAGGAGGTGATGACTAGGAGACTTGAAGTGAATAAGTGCTTGTGAATCACGACTTTAAAATACCCTGGACTGTGCCAAAACTCTTTACAAAAGCTAGGCATTACTCCCTCTGAATAGTAGAGTTACATGGGAATAGAGGTCTGGAGAAGGCACTAATTTGCTACGGCAGAAACTGTCAGCAGTCTAAGCAGTGACTGGGGAGCATGTCACCCGAGGCTTTTATGTTTAGTGAAGATGGGCAGAGGCACCCGTGGGGGAGCATAAAGCCCGGTGTCCCTAATTGGGACTCCGAAGACCCGTGCCAACTCTCCCATATTTGTACACTACTTCCATTTCCTAATTCGCAACCCAATTTCACTTTAGAGAACAACCTGTCAAGTCCAAGGTTTAGATTCTTTGCTGGCAGAGAAATAACTGCCAGGACATCAAACTATCTTTATGGCCAAAGACAAAGACATAGAAGTTTTATTTCCGTAAGGCAGATCGATCCATAGACTGAATGACCTGCTCTCGAATTCAGTCTCATATTTTAAAAATAGAGGTCTGAGACACTCCTAGTACCTGTGATGAGTAGTAGTATGTACCAGGAATGAGCCCAACCTGCTAGCCATAAATAAATAAATAAATAGCTTTTCACATGGATGGTAGTCAACAATGATACTTTTTACACTGCACTCCATTGTTAGCAGACAAGCATGCACACCTTTGCACTGCATACTAAAGGGTTTCCTCAGAGCACACCTAAGCATGGGTGTTGCTAGACCTTTCCTTGCTAATAGGGATGTTTCTTCATTTAAAGAAAAAGTTGTTTTTTGTTGGAAACCTTTCTGGTGGCCTTGAGGAAGCCATTCTCAAAGTGGAATGTCCTCTTTGAACTGAGCTTTGAGAACTCCAGTAGCTTTTCTCTCTGTCCCATTCTCTGATTTCTATCTAACTCCTTAGCCAGAGGTCCTAACATTTGGACAACAGAAACAAGCTATTTCACTCATTCCCAGAAGGCCCTCTTCTTTTTCCTTCCTAAAATGGGAGTGTACATTTATTTTATAATGCAACCGAAAAATTACTTGTCCTAGAGAGGTTTTATTTGTGGAGTACCTATTGATGATACTTATATGAGCTTTGATGACAACCTGGGGAATCTTCAAGTTATGAAATCATAGTAAACTATTAGCTTACTAATACTTTTTCAAATATTTTGACCTTTTTTCTGCCCATGTGTCTCAGTATTGTCAGAGATACAAAGAAAAGAGGTTTTCTGTGTGTGTGTGTGTATGTGTGGAGAGAGAGAGAAATCTCTGACTCAGACTGAATAAATGGTTCTTTCTAGTCTTTGCAATCAACTTTTACTTTGGACAGCTGAATCTCATTACTAATACATTCTTACCTATTTCCTCTGAAGATCTTGTTCCTATCCAAGTGCCAAAAAAGTCTGATTTCTTTCCATGTTAATCGTGTTGTTCATGTTACTCAAGTGACGTTCCTCTTAGAGAACTGATTACCTTATTTAGTACGTGCATATGTGCTATTTTTATGTAGAATCTTGATTTGATTTATATGTACATTCTCCTTTACACCTGTAGTCCCTGGCAGTAGTTGGTACTCAATATGCACTTCTTCAATTTATTAAATCAACACATGTTTATTGAGCACTAGCACATAGTTACTGTGCTGTGATAGCTACTGAAGGCTTTATGGTGAATGAGCTCTAGTCCAAAGTAAGAAAGGGATTTGCATCTCCTTAGATCAGTAAATGGGTTACAAATTAAAACATTTATTAGCCACGTTATAAAATTGTTTCATACACATTTTTTTGTGATGTTTACAACCACCTTAAGGTCTTAATCAAACAAAAATAATTCTCACTGTGAAGGAGAAGAGGAGAAGTCATCAATTAAGAGTTGATACTAAAACTAGAACCAAATTTTTGCTGTTTTGCTTTAAATTCTGAATATTAATTTTTAATGACCAGAAGAGATAATTATATTATTATAGGTCATATCAGGAATATGCTACACAATAGCATTGTATGACAAGCATATTCCATATACTTTGATAATACTTTGCCACTTTTACAGCTAAAAGTTCTTTTTTTACTTTTACAATGATCTATACTGAGGTCTAAGACACAAATAATAAAACATTGCTTTGAAGGGTACAATTCAATGAGTTTTGACATATGTGTACACTCATCTAACCACCTTCAGATCAAGGTATAAAACATCAGAACCAGATTTTAATCTTTGAGTTTTTCCATGATGCTCTGTTGGACTTGAATTCTGTCCTTGAGCACAGGTTTTTGGGCAGCACATGGAGCCATGGATTTGGGAAGGGTAGGTGACTCAGGGGGCAGTTAGGTGGCTGCAGACACAACTTCATCCTTTCAACTTGCCCTTTGACCGGGCCCTCTGCTTCAAAGCCCACCATGGTAGATGCCAAAACAAGGCCATCTAGTGGAAGGGCAGGGACCAATTTTATTCTAAATGCTCCAGTAAGTCTTTTTTATTCTCTCCTGGCCCATGTTCTTACCATTGTTTACTCAGTCTCTTTTTTCTCACTTCGTATTACTATACACTATTAATCAGAGGAAGCACCCCTTTCATCTGAATAATTCTGGTTATCCCATTGCTTACAGGAAAATGAGATTTCTCATTTTTATATTTTTTCAGATTGGAGGCACAGCCAACAGACAATTTTAGAAAGGGACACCACCAGTAGTTGAGGTGATTTCTGCCAAATGTGAGAGAAAGTATATCTGTGGACAGGAGCTTTAGAATGTAACTACTGACCTCCTATGAGGATGCTGTTCTGCAAATTATTGCTCTCTGAAAATGGAAATTGCATCCTTTCACATGAGATGTCAACTGAAAGTAACATGTAGGTCACATTAGACAACTCATAGAGGAAAATGCTCCCTACAAAGCAAAGGGAGTCAACCAGGAAAGAACAGCATCGGTGTGACAACAACGTTTGTCACTTAAGAAATCTACGTGCAAGTTCTGTGTGTCCTTCCCTGTATGTGAAAATAAAAGGTGCAGTGCAGTGGTTGATAAAGATCCAACAAGGGAAACAGTGACTATCCTCTTCATTTCTGGAATACGAAATGGTTGTTCTTTACTCTGAATTTGGGTGTGGGAAACTCACAGGAGCATGAAAATAAAAGGAACTTTTTCTGATCCTTTGTGAAATATATTAAGCCCACTAAGGAATCATTTCCACAGATATGTAGAGCTGTGGATGAAGCAGCTGAAAAGAGAATCAAGGGACTAAAAATAGCAGTGGCTTTGTGCTGCATTTAAGAAGAGATGATGGTGTGGTCTATGTATACCTGTGAGGTGTAGGAAGGAAGGTCTATTTGAACCGTGATCATTTGTACTAAAAACATCAGAGCCTTTTCTACTAATTATCTACCTGAGACCTACAAACCTTAAGTGTTTAATCTATGTAATAAGCTCACTAGAACATAATTGAAAGCTTTAATTTTGAAATGCAACAGAGAGAAACCATGCATAAATATATATATGTATATATGTATATATACATATAGATATATATATATATAAATACCTAGACATGTGGAGGTATAGAGGTCTAAGAAGCCAAATTACTATTAAAAGAACACTTTTATTAAAAAAAATAAATGCTTCATTTTATTTTATATCTATATTTTATTATTCTGTGCCCCCCCTTTTTAAAAAATCTTTCTGATTTAAAAAATGAAATGTCTAGAGATAACTTGAGGGGAAAAAATTTCAGAAATTCCTTGCATCTGACCATGAGCACTCAGCCTGTCTGCAGTGACACTGTGGATAGTACTTGGCACATAGTAGGTGCTCAATGATTTATATAATTAGCTATGTTTTCCCATATTAGTCTGCTCTCCCAACATTTACCCATTTTATTTAGAAAAGCGTTTTCGAAACTCCTGCATGCTCTTTAAATTGCCCATCCTTTTCCATCTCCTTTTGCCCTTGGTAGACAGTCTCATCTTTTATTTCATGCAGAAAGCCGAGTAATGAAACTGGAGCTGGTTACATTCCTGCCTAAGATGCTGAAAAGTCTGCCGGAGTCCACACCAGCCCAACAGTCACTGACACCCTTGTCCCCATGGGAGAGGCTGCCTAGGAGTGTTAAACCCAAGGAGGGGGGATAGAGAGAGAAGAGAATGAATATATATCATATATCTGTCATGTTAATGTAAGCGTGTAAGAACTCACCCCCAGGACATAAAGAGCTAATCATACCTACTCTGAGTCCCTCACTGCCCTACAGGCCTAGCCATTGAAGAACAGATCAAACAGATTAATGAGTGAACCTGGAAAACAACTAGACAGAAACTAAAACAAATACCCCAAATCACCGAGCAAGGCTGGGATTGTGAGCAAGCATGAGAGGTCAGCATTATACCCCAGATAGAAATTCCTGCTGCAGAAGACCTTCTATGCCCCGTTGGGGCCACGGTGAGGCAAAGAGCTGTATGCGGATGGGCCTCAGAGGCAGACTCTTGAGTTGGGGTGTGAATGAACATCGACACACATATCTGCTCCTCTGAAGAACCCTGTAAGCAGGAAAAGGACACACAACCCTTGGATAGCCTTTCTTCCTGCTGTTTGGGAGAACAAGGATTCGTGGACTTTCCTTAGGCTTAGCGGACACAATACAACAAAGTTGTTCCGTTTTCAAGAGGGTGGTCAGCCAACATAAAGAGACCCAGCGTGGAAGGCTGTGGGATGTCCTTCTGAACACAACCTGAGACCAGGGTGACAAATAGTGGCTCAAACTACCTCAGCCACATCGGAAAGCTGTGTTGAGTGGAGCCCAGGCCTGGGGCCTACGGGAAAAGATGTCTCTGAACACACGTTTCTCAGAGGACCTGGAGCATCAAACATTCCAGCAACTGGACAGGTGAGTAGACAAGGGAGGCTGGCCCTTTCTTTGAATCCCTTTCTCCTTCCTGGAGGAGCTAGAGGTGGAGGGATAGTGAAAAAAAGAGCAAGAAAAAATATTTCACAAAAAAAGAGACATACTCTTGTCTCTGATGAAACTGGCATATTGATACCTGGGCCAGATCTTTTGTGAACACCATTTTGTATGTGAAAGGATTATTTTCAATAATAATATTGAAAAAATTACTATGGCAAGAAAAAAAATGCAGACAGTAAAAAATTTCTTTCATTGAACTTCATGGATTAATTATGCCAGTAAAAAGGTTAAACAAAATTTGAAATAAAAGTAAAACAAATGTTAAGGTACAAAAAATGAAAAAAGTAATAGGTTGATACTTTAAAATACATTATAGTATTTAAAAAAATTTTAAAAAATTTTTATTGAGGTACAACTGACACATAACATTATATTATTTTTGAGTGCACAATGCAATGATTCAATATTTGTATATATTGCAAACTGATCACCACAGTAAATCTGATTAACATCTACTACCATACATAATTAGTAATTTTAAAAAATTTGATTTGGGGACTTTTAAGATCTATGTTCCTAGCAACTTTCAAACATTTAATACCAATACTGTATTTTTTAAATAAATTAAATACCTATATCAATATATTAGTCTATCACAGTAATAAATAACATTATAATTTCAGTTTTCCCAAAATTTGTCAATGACTGTTAAACTTGTTCTTTGCATAGCTATACTCATATCAGATGGCTAAATTTATTTTATTCATTTGAATTACAAAATGTTGCTTTTACAAGTAGCAAAGGATCTAAAAATAATTAAGAGAAGGCTTAAACACAAAAATAAGTTCAGCAGACATTCATAAGTTTTATTTTATAATAAATTCCAGAAATTACAATACTATTTAGATCTTTATTTCTTCTGAGTTGATACTAGAGGCAATCAAATATCTGCATAGTTGAAATATTTTCACTAAAATACATTATCTTCCCCAGAAAATTCATCACACACTTCTGTTGTATTTGATAAAAACTTCCAAAGTTCCCTCCCTCTGCAAAAGTCAGAGTAAAAGGCTAAATGGATTTACTTGATTATTGATTCACAACAACTCTCTAGTTCATCTAAAAATCACTAAGGCATTCAAATATTGCCTTTCCAATATCCCTAGCAATGCAATGCCATCATCTTTCGTCATTACTACTGGCATTTTTCTTTGAAATTTGATTTCTTTTCTATATAAATTCTATTTACTCACAGTTTATTGTTGCATAGTCAAAAGATTCTTCACAAGGAATGATTTCCAAGTGCAGGGTATCATTGTCCATGGTTCAAGTTTCATTCTGGCTGTTTGCAAATTTGTGTCCTATTTGCCCCATCTAAAACGTCACCTCTGAAAAGGATAACTCGGAAAAGAAAAACTCCCTGTTTATTCTGAATCTGAATCTCTTGTTCACACCCAAGAATCTGTAGCACAAATGATTCCACAACTCACTCTAGAAATAAATGTGTGTTGCTGAGGCTGTGCGTGTTGGAAGTTAACCCTGCAACTGAAAGTTCCCTGAATTAGCTCCCATGTAGAATACTACATTTATTAAGGAGAATGTAAGTCAAAGGTGCTCATTTTAAATTTACACGTGTATTGATTGATGAAACTCAACAGGAGCCCTGGCACTTGTTTACAAACTGGATTATAACAAAGAATTTTTCAGGGGGCAGGATTGCCCATGTACAGTGATAATAAAAACAAACTGACCTTTCATCAGTTTTATCATCACCGGCATCCGGAGCCGACTGCTTCCACGTCCTTGCTCGTGTAGGTCACTTCCTACAAAAAACAAGCCTGTCTTGTAACAGGACCCTTTTCGGGGTTGGGAGTGTCCTCCGTTTTAATGGGCCTGTTTTGCCTGCTGCCAGAAATGACTTCTTTTGTTTTTGTTTTTAAATATTTTATTTATTATTTCCAGAGAGAAAGGAAGGGAGAGAAACATCAATGTATGGTTGCCTTTCATCTGCCTCTAGCCACTGACCTGGCTGGAGACCTGATCTGCAACCTGGCTGTGTGCCCTGGCTGGGAAATTGAACCAGTGAACCTTCGGGCCGCAGGCCGGAGCCTTATCCACTGTGCCACCAGCCAGGGTAGGAATGACTTAATAACAGAGTTTGGTGAAAGGGAAAGGTATTTTGTTTATTTAAGAAATATACAGATTTATTTTAAAGGCGCAATTAGGTCATTAAATCCCACTCCCTTTAAAAACACCCAAAATATACCATCCTGACGGATTAGGCACACTTTGAAACAGACAAGCAAAAGATACTGTCTTTCAGGAATGCAACAGTTCACAACTTAGCATTCCAGTTATGAATTCAAAGTTCCCGGCAGCTGTTATACTTAATTAGGGGAGTACTTGCCACACTCTCCCCAACTCTCATACTGCACATAATTCCCTATCTCTGCGCAAGCTGCCATGTCTCCCTTCTCCACTTCACTGCCCCCTTCTCAAACCAGGTGAGTTCTCAGGCTGGGTCATCCAGGAGAGAGAGTACTTATCTACATGTCAGCCCAGAGGAGGGTGTGTGTGTGTGTGTGTGTGGGAGAGAGAGAGAGAGAGAGAGAGAGAGAGAGAGAGAGAGAGAGAGAGAGAGATTCTGTTCATGGGGGGGGAGGAGAAGCCAGAAAGAGAGAGAGCACGCGTGTGTCTACAGCCCTATTTTAATCGGTGGCTTATGATGCAGTGGTAGGGTGACCAGTGGTAGCCCACCTATAACGTCACATGTAGCCCTGTAAATTCTCTCCTCACAATTCAATGGTCGAAAACCTCTCCCATCTTCTTAGGGGAAAAGGTTTATCCAGTTATTTGCATAACCAACACACTAGCTACCAGCCATAGATATGCAAAGTACCTCTCTCAGGAAAAAGGGCTCACTTCAATGTCTCACCCCCATCCCCAAGCTGCAAAGTTCTGGCTTTCTCCCACTGTAACAGCCTGAGGCAGGGAGAAATAAATAAACAAGGCATGGGAAACCAATTCAGGAAGGAATTGAAACAGAGAGAGGAAGCAAGGCTGAAGGGGAAAGCTCTTAATATATAATACGTGAGCTCCTGGGTCTGCGTGGGTCCTCGGTCCAAGCTCTGGATTTTGCAGCTCTATGAGCATTTCACCTGGAAGAGCACCAGGCCATTTCCATTCCCCAGAAAGGAGGCAGAGAGAGTGCTTTGGTCAGGGAACTTGCCCAGGTAGCCAGGTAACTGAAGGCCTGTGTTCCACACGTATTGTTTGTGGTTGGTCTGGCTGCCCATTATGGATACACATCTAATTAGCAATTCTTCCAGAAGTTCCAATGTAGATATGATACTGTCACACATACAAAAAAATTTATGCATGCAATCCAATACAGTTTTCAGAGCTATAGAAATAAATGCAAAGGGTTCGGACACAGTGGGTTCTCAAAACTAAAACCATCCTTGTGTGCACTGTTACAACCTAATGGCCAGCCTTCCAGGGATGCTTTGAATTTTCATTTGTGTATTTTTGTTCAGAACATTTTTTCATGTTTTACTTTTAAGTATTTTTGGTGTGCATTAAAGTGAGACCATTTTATTACATCTCACCTCCCTTGCAAAAAGTACCAGAAAATCTTAATCAAACCCACATACATTTCCTGAATGTTAGGTAACTTCCTAGTAAATAAGCACAGAAATATAAGCAATCTTAACTTCATTCTAAAATTATTTGCCTGATGTGTGCTCCATCATGAAAGAGCTTTTAATCAATCATACGTGAAATTAGTCTACATAAACAGAAGGAAAGAAGTTTGCTATTTCATTAGTTTAGCAGAGTTGTCCTGGTGACTAATGAGAAATCCAATTTCTCTTTGTTTTGTATAACCAGTGATCTCCCAAAGGACATTGCTCACTCATTGGCTCAAAGCAAAGTTAATTCTTTGGCTCATTTATTTCAAGGGCCATGTTCAACCTCTATAACCTACATTTAATGCTCCTTAATCTCAGTGTTCTCAACTGTAAATTGGGATCATAATGGTTTTACTATAGGGATTTTACTTAATGCGGAAATATCAATACCTCATGTCATGTCTGGCAGAGATGTTATCATCTTTATTACTGCATTTAATGGTATTTTATCTGTTGATAATTAAATTACAACACATTCCATGTATTACGTAGAGCTTGACCTCTTATGGATGTAACTATGTCTTAGAATACCAATTCCTCTTCTCTTGAGCATCTTTCCTCACCCAATGTATGGGCATCTTCACATTGTGGCTTTTAGTCCTCCTTCAAGGATGAATAACTCTTAGCCATGTTGGTGGTACCCTATCATCTATTTCTTCTTACTCTGAATTTTATAGCATGCCATTTTATGCATGTTTCTTAATTACGCAGGCATTTTTCCTTCTCTTTGCAGTCATTTTTTCCTTCTCTCTGTGCTGCATTCTGGTAATTTTCTCAGCTATGCTCTATGGCTCATTAATTTTCTCTTCTACTATAACCCACATGAGGAATTTTAATTAGTTAATGGTAGGTGTATCATGGAGCTATTTAGGGATGGGCCAGGCAGTGATGCTCAACCTTGACTGCACATAGAATCGCTTAGGGAGATTTTGAAAAATCCTGACGTTAAGCCATTCTCTCAGACAATTTAATCAGAATCTCTGCGAATGAGGACCTCAACACAGGCAGTTTTTAGAGGTCTATGGCTTCAATGAGAACCTGACGGTGAGAGATCTGATAAGCGGCAAGAGGAAGGCCTCAGCTCCACATTATAGTTTGAAGGTGACCCATATATGGGGCCTGACTAATGACAAATAAAATGACAACAAAATCTACCTACTTAAGCTTTGACATTGTCAAAGGACTGTCACCACTTCGAATATAGTTATTGTGTATTTCAACATGTAAAAGGGGAAGAACTAATTTTCAAGAAATGTTTATTTTTAGTTTAACTTTATCCTATACCTGCATTTCCAAAAAGGAAAAGTCTGTCCTGAAAATGACATTGTCGGGTTATACTTTTTTCCCCTGTAACTGAGTGGATGATAATATTCTGCTATGATAGAGTAAGCTTTGGGTAAGTGACAGAAAAGTTTAGGGACAGGAAAAATGATAGTAGTAATAGTAGTGTTTGAGTATTTTCTGTGTGTTCTGCACCTTATGTGTTTTCTTCTAGTTTTTACAAAGACTTGGGTATTATTTTTGTCTTGTTTTACAGCTGCGAAAACAAACGTGGAAAGTTTCAGCTAACTGTTTGAGTTGGCACAGCTGGTGAATGGCAGAGCTCAGATTCCAAACGTACCATTCTAACAGCAGGGTCTACCTTCTCCCTTCTGCCCTTACCAGTTGGCTATTCCTTACTTGTAACTGCAGCCATTCTTCACAGCTTATTCCACTGTCCAGAGAATACCTGCCGCCAGTCCTCTGAGGTTTTTTGGCAGCCACAGTCAGTCATTTTTGGACAATTCCATTCACAGGTGTCTCCCTGTTGGAAAGGTTTTCCAACAGCTGGCCATGAATACTCTCTATAATCTTTGATACTTTATCCTCTATCCATGACATGGTGTCTTGCAGAGAGGAAGTGCTCAGTATGTATTTATGGAACAAATAAATGAACACAGAATGAGAAAAGTTAGAGATGAATCTTTCAAAGACTTGTGTTGGGTAAGAATGCATCAAGTTAACAATCATCCTGATTTTCGAGCAAATGACATGAGCCTTGAAATAAGGCCAACTTTGGTTTGCATTCACACTTTTATGCTCATAAACCCTTTAAACATAATTTGCATATCTGTCTGAGCTTGGGTTTCCTTATCTGTAAAGTGGGGTTAATAATGATGACGTCTAAGGGTTGTTTTATAGCTTTAAAAAAATTCTTATGTGTAGTACTTCTCAAACGTGGTCTTTATTTTCATGATGGTGTTTTTGTCCTATGAAGTTTATAAATGTCTTTAAATATGCTGACTTTTAAAGGAACTGGAAGGGAATTTATGTTCTCTCACATATTTCCAGCACAAATTCTAGATGGTCTTTTTTTTTAATTTATTTTTTATTATTGTTCTAATAAGGTTGTCCCACTTTCTCCCTGTTGCTCTCCCTTGCCCTGCTTACTCCTGCCCCTCTCCCACAGTCAATCCCCACCCTGTTGTTCATGTCCATGGGTCATGTATACTAGTCCTTTGACTAGACAAGCAAAGAAACAACAAGGATATTGTGGCATTGAACAACATTCTAGATCAAACATTCTTAATTGATATATATAGTACCTTTTACCCCAAAGAAGCAAAATATACATTTTTTTCAAATGCACATGGAACATTTTCAAAGATGGTAGGACACAAAACAAGCCTCAGTATTTTAAAATAAATTTAAAGTATATCAAGCATCTTCTCAGATCACAATGGCTTGAAACCAGAAGCCCACTTCAAGGAAAAAACTCAAAAACACGCAGATTCATGAAGACTGAATAATGTGCTATTAAATAATGAATGGGGTAACAATGAGATCAAGGAAGGAATAAAAAATTTCTGGAAAAAAATGAAAATGAATATGCAATAGGCCAAAGACTATGTGGCACAGTGAAGGCATTCCTGAGAGGGAAGTTCATAGCAATAGAGGCCTACCTAAAAAGGGTAGAAAAATCTCAAATAAACAACCTAACCCTATAGCTACAAGAACTAGAGGAACAACAACAAATAAAACCCAAAGCAAGTAGAAGGAAGGAAATAATCAAGATCAGAGCAGAATTAAATGACATAGAGACTAAAAGAACAATTCAAAGGATCAATAAATCCAGGAGCTGGTTCTTTGAAAAGATAAACAGAATGAAATCAACAAGCCTTTAACCCGACTTATCAAGAAAAAAAGAGCAAGGATCCAAATAAATAAAATCAGAACTGACAGAGGAGAAATTACAACTATAACATAGAAATACAAAGGTTCATAAGAAATTACTATGAACAACTATATGGCAAGAAATTTGACATGTATTAAATGGACAAATTTCTAGAGACATATATATAACCTTTCAAAACTGAACAAAGTAGATGATTTCTATGTAGCATTGAGCACATGGAATTCAACAAGCCAACATTAATAATTAATAAAATATTTAATTATATGTATACATATATACTGTACTGCAGCCAGACTCTAATTTTAATTTTAGAAATTTGTATTAAAACCATTTACTCTATTAAAGTTACTTCTGATTGTTACATACAATTTTTTGATTTATTAGACTCATGCTACTTGTATTTTTTCATTTATTTGCCTAAGAAAATATCTGCCTAATATGAAAGGATGCACAACATCACTAGTCATCAGAGAGATGAAAATGAAAACCACAATGAGATACCACCTCACACCTGTAAGAATGGCCACCATTAACAAATCAACAAACAACAAGAGCTGGAAAGGATGTGGAGAAAAGGGAACCCTAGTCCACTGTTGGTGGGAAGGCAGACTGGTGCAGCCACTGTGGGAAACAATATGGAATTTCCTTAAAAAACTAAGAATTGAGCTGCCTTTTCACCCAGGGATTCCACTGCTGGAATTATACCCTAAGAATCCTAAAACGTTAATTCAGATGAACCAGGCACTCTTATGTTTATAGCAGCATTATTTGCTACAGCCAAGTGTTGGAAACAGCTTAAGTGCCCATTAGGAAATGAGTGGATCAAAAAACTGTGGCACATTTTAATAATGGAATACTATGTGGCAGAAAGAAAGAAGAAACTCTTTCTTTCTGGATGGAGCTGGAGAATATTATTCTAAGTCAAATAAGCCAGGCAGTGAAAGACACATACCATATGATCTTACCTAATAGAGGAACATAATGAACAAAACAAACAAATAAGCAAAATAGAACAAGAGGCAAAGAAACAAGAAACAGACTGACAAGCAACCAGAAAGGAAGGGGGAGAGGGATAAGGGTGGAAAGAGGGGAAGGGTCTAGTCAAAGACCTAGTTTAATAACCCATGGACATGACAACAGGAATTGACTGTGGGAGTTGAGGGGTGGGCTGGGCAGAGGAGAGTAAAGGGAAAAAAATTCAAGCAAATATAATAGAACAACAATAAAATATTTAATAAAAAGCATCTGCCTAGATTTGCATTAAGTGATTTAAAATAAATATATTTTGAAAAAAGGATAACCATGATTCCAAGGCTGGCAGATAAAGGATAATTCCCTATGATTTTCTGAACAATAACAAGAGAAAAAGCATTGACCCCCAAATATGAGAGAAATAGAAAGATGATTAAAAGTGGTCTCTAAAAAGTGAATACTTCAGCCTGTTTCTCTTTGTGCAGTGCACGATTTTTCATGATGATCTTGAATCTGAAAAATAATTTATAGATTAGTTCAGTGGATTTGCCCATAAGGACTAATACTTAAACTGCATTGTAAACACATAGAAACATTTCATTTTGTTTTTGGAAGGACTCCATCTTACCACATTCCATTATTTCCATGATAGGTGTTTCCAGCCAACCTAGTGAATCATTAGGTTTTCTGTGTATTTGACTTTCATCTTGATGTGCATGCTCTCAAGTAATCCTTTCTGATGCCAGTCTTGACCCAGAATACTTTTACTGGACTAACTCCCCTTTGATATATGTAACTTGTAACTGAAAAGCCAACCAAAACACTAGGAAAATATTATCATTACCTTAAGTAGGTTTTCCGGGAAAGCAAGCCTTTTTTCCTTAAATTTCCTGACATTTTTATACTACAATAGTATATACAATAGTATACATTTTATACTACAATGAGGCTGGTCCAATATGCTTACTTTAAGGGATGGTTTCTTCTTTTTATAACACTTGTCTGAGTTTTCTGCTGTTCCTAACAAAAACCAAATACCAGCTTGATTTTCCACGTTTAGAGATGGGAATCCAGTATGTAGCTTCCTTAAATGAGAGTTGTTTCCCTTATAATTATGTCAATGATGCCATGAAGAACAATTTTCATGATGAAAGGGCCCCTCATCTTATTCCCTGGCCTCTTTCTCAAATGTAACTGATATTGTTAACTTTATATTTGTCAGTTCTTTCCTTTTAAAAATAATTTTACCACATGTGACTAATAATACAATGATTAGTTTTCCTTTTTCTTAGGTGAGATCCATCGGTAGCCTCCCAGGATATATATTTTTAACTCAATATGGTTATTTCTAAGTATAATCCAAGTTATTTCTAAACAAGATATTAATTTTCATTGTTGTATAATACTCTATGGAGATGATAAAATAATCCATTTGTTTCTTTTTTCCCATGGATAGATTTTATCCTTCTAGGCATTAGGAACATTATTGTACCTTTCTCCTGGTTGTACACATGCAAGTATTTCTGTAGGACAGAAATTTCCTGATGCTTGAATATAGTATATGTATTCACATCTGCTTCAAAAATGGTAAATAAGTTGTTTTCCAAAAAGGTTGTACTAATTACAATGCCCACAAGAGTACATAGGTTCTTGTTCTTGTTGTTCTATATCCACAATAGTTGATGTTTATCAGGTTTCTAAGTATTTGTCAACCTAATAAATGTAAACTGGAATCTCATTGTAGTCTTAGTTTGCATTTCTTAGACCACTGAGACCAAACTCTTTTCATATGTCAGCCATATGCATTTATTCTTTCATATAATGCTCTTTTTCAGGTACTTTGTGCATTTTTTATTGCATAACCTATTATCTGATATTCCTGTATTGAGTAATTGCCCCCTTTCTTAATGACCTTTAATTTTATTGACATCATATATCATAGTTTTTGTTTGATCAAACAACTCTGTGTTTGATCTACTTGTGAACTGCATAAAATTAATTGCATTAGTTATCATGGCTTTGTAAGTTTTCATGTCTAACAGAAAAAGACCCACTTTATTCTTTTTTTTTTGAGAAACATTTTGAATATACTTTTGCTTTTTACTTTTCCAAATACATTTTCAAATAATTTTATCAAATTTCATATGAAATGCTTTGGGGTTTTTATTGAATTTATACAGGTTGTTCAGAATAAATTGAGGAGAAATAAAAAGTCTACCTAGTTAATAAAATATCTATTTTTTAATTTAAAAATATATGTAAATAAAATTATGCCAGTTTCTTGATATACATGATATTTATATTAGATGAATTCTTTGCTATATTTCAGTATTTATTTAGCCATAAATAGTACATTTAAAAAAAATTCTGTTTGTTGAAGACTTTTAGAAATGCTATTGACTTTTGTATATTCATTCTATTTTTAGCCACCTTTCTGAATTATTTTTATTTTATTAACTTATAGATTTAGATAGTTTTATGTAGATAATTATATCACCTATCAATTAAGTTTCATTAGCTTTCAATTGTTATTTTCCAATGTATGCTCTTTTAGTTTGAGAATTTAACTTATTTTCCTGGGTTTGTAGTATTCCTGCATACAAATTCATGTTTTTCATCAATTTAGAATATATGTGTCCATCTTCTTTCCAAATGTTGTCTCTCTTCTCTCTCACTATAAAACCCCAATTAGGTAAATGTATCCTATTCTCATTCTGTCTTTCATACCCCTTAAGGATTGTTCACATTTGTCATTTTCCTGACTCTGTATGCCATGTATTCTATGTAATTTCTGATACATCTTTGAGTTCTATATATTCTCATTCACTAAATATTTAAAATATTCCTAAACTGCTATTTAGGTTATTAAAGTTTATAATTCAAAAATATAATTTCTATTTCACTTGATATCTATTTTTAAATAACTCTGTTTTTGGTGATTTCTTATTATATGTTCATCTTTGAATCTTTTATGTCCTTAATATCTGAATACATAACTGTTTGATATTCTGGATTTAGCAATTTCCTTACCTGTAACCCTCGAAGAAATAAGAACATCATTTTATATTTCTGCTGGCTTTCATGTAGTCACTGATCAGCTCTGGTGTTTGATATTTGTGGACATACTGCTTGGCCTTTATCTGTGGAAGGTCTGTGTGCTTTCATTGGGTTCACTTTTCTCTAAAGAAGGAATATCCCCTATCTGGGTCTTCTTATTCTACCTTCCTCTCCATCATGACTTGGTGTGAGGTTCCCATGCTCAGTTTTCTTACCTGGTTCAGCGTTCTCTTCCTTAGGTGAGTTACTGTTGGTATCTGCTCTAAGGATAACCTTCCTCCTCTGACTTTTCACTGCTCAGTTACAGCTTCTTGGTGGGCTCCAGATGTTATTAGAAAAAAAGATGGGGTGTGATGAAGTGAGAAGGTGGTTTTGGAAAGAATTTCCTTATTTCTTTAAAAACTATGAAGATCACATATTTTTCTGCTGTAAGATTATATTTTTATTCAGTCATCATGTTGACCTCAAAAATCTACTTGAAAATTATTTGACCAAGTTTTGACCACAAGATTTCATTCCCACCTTTCAGTGAATACAAGTTTGCTTAGAGAATTATATTAAATAATAATAGCAATTAACATTTTAAAAATGCTTCTTACATGCCAGACACTGTTCTGTACACTTTACGGTATAGTTAATTTCTCCAATCAACTTATAAAGGAAATGCAATTATTATTCACTCCACTTTAACAAAATGTGGACATGATATCTAATGTCATGTAGAAGTGATAGTTTCAGCTTGGGTAATCTGACCCATGAGCCAGCTTTCTTTAACCACTGTGACACGCTGCCTCTCTATGCAAATCAAAGTAAGTTAAACATGGGATTCTCCAGGAAAGGAGGTGCATCCCCAAATCCTAGGTGGTATGCGTAGGTTTTTTAAAATGTCACTCCCAGTGCTCTGTCCATGGTAGCTTTAGATGAGGATGTGAATTTCTGAAGCCCTTCAGAATTCTAGCCAGTGGAAAAGGCCAGCCTTCCATGTTCACTAGTAACCTAGTCTCTCCCAATGGTTCACTTGGAGACCTTCTCACTAAATGGTGTGAAGTTAAAAAAAAACCAAACAAAAAAATACCCCCCAAAAAACATGATATGCAAGACCCCTGGCCAAATAGTAAAAACTCAGGAGAACACAACAGGAACAATCTTCCTTTTTTCTTTACAACTTCACCTTGGAAAATGAAGAATATTGATGGATTTATCACAAATTTTAAAACAGTATATTAATGTTCTAGAACTGATGTGACAAGCTACCACTAACTAGATGGCTTAAACAACAGAATTTTATTGTCTCACAGTTTTGGAGGCCAGAAGTCAAGATTAAGATGTTGGCCCCGTTGGTGATATCTAAGGGCTATGGGATAGAATCTCTTTATGCCTCTCTTCTAGTTTCTGGTGGCTTGCCGGCAGTCTTTGGCATTACTTGGCTTGTAGAACATCACTGTATCTAAGCCTTCATTTTTACATCTTGTTGTCCCTGTGTACATGTCTGTGTCCAAATTTCTCCTTCTTACAAGAACAGCAGTCATGCCGGATTAGGGGCCAATTCTATTCCAGTGTGATCTCAACTTAAATAATTATACCTGCCATGATTCTAGTTCTATAGAAGATCATATTTTGAGCTATGGGGGTTAGCACTTCAACATATGAATTTTTAGGGAACACAATTCAATCCATAACAGTCCATATCCTTCCATTGTGAAGTATTCCTCTCCAGCCTCAATAACAATAATAATAATACTAATATAATAATAACTTTCAATTTTTTGAAGTCATATAAATTTATTTTATTTTAAAAATACTTCATTTATTATTTTTAGAGAGAGGAAGAGACACATTAATGTATGGTTACCTTGGTTACCCTTCACCTACCTCCAGCTATGGACCTGGCTGGAAACCTGGCTTGCAACCTTATTATGTGCCCTGGCTGGGAATTGAACCAGTGACGTTTGGGTTTGCAGGCTGGTGCCTTACCTACTGTGCCATCAGCAGAGCTTAAATTTCCATTTTTAAAACACACATATATACTGAGCATTCTAGTTAGTCTGTTATATACACTGACTAAATAATTGTTACTGCCTTTCAGGTAGGTGTGAGTATTATGCTCATTTGACAAATGAAAAAAAGAAAGGCAAAGAGAGGTGAGGAAATTTGGCCAAGGTCATAGGGAATGCATTATTCTCCCTCCATGCATAATATTCAACTTGAAAAAGGAGAATAGTTGTGGTTGTGGTTAGCATACCATTGCTGTTTTTAATTGTGGGTCTGAATAATAACCTGTTTATGTGCCATCATGTTGTTGCTCTGTTTTATGGAATGCAGGAATCTATAAAATTAACAAGTTAATGTGATTTGAACACCATGAAAATTACTTGACTTTGATAGCTGCTTCTTCACTTTTGAAGTTTGATTCAGCGATGGAATCATCCCTGTTTGCATTTCTCTTTAGGATGCAATTCTCTTTCATCCTGGATTAGGGTTTTACTTCTTAGCCTACTTTCCAATTATAGTTAGGACTTAATTCTTTACTTGGTCACAATCTGTGCTGTGTTTGAAATTAAAAAGAAGTCTAAATAAACACATTTTAACCAGAAGTCTCATAAAGCATCTTAAGTTATTGATATTGTCCTATTTTTTGAAATACAAGGAAGAAACTGTAAAATGAATTAGCTTTTTAACAGGTGCAAGTAATTAAAACTGGAGTTTGATAAAAACAAACTGCTCAATGTAACAGTTGGTGGAAAAATATTCATTTGAAACAGAACAGTCCTTCTGAGCTCCAGCTCTAATATGTATTTCAATATTTTTCTTTTCTACTGACTTTTATTTAATGCATTTCCCTAAAACCTCTATGAAGACATTTATCATAGAATTGAAAACAATCTATAAGTCATAAAAATTACATTGAAGTTTAAAGGCAAAATTGGTCATCCTATGAAAAGAGATTTAAAATGAAAGTATATCAACTTACATTAGTAGAGTGATTTGACCATAATTTACATAGAAACATGTTCTAAAGAAATATGCTAAATAAAATTTTGTTTGATTTCTATTCGGCATGCAATTTTAGTGATAAAATTTTCAACATATAAGTAACTATAAGCTTCAGCTGTCATTTCATATTTAATTGCTAATATAAATATTTATACATTATTTTTCAAATCAAAGTGTTCATAAAATATGCTACAGCATAAATAAAATATTAGGGTCAGGTAGTGTATCCTTATTATTATTATAGTTTTAATTTTTTTAACTTGACTTTTGTTTTCTACATGATTTAAGAGACTACAGCATAAAAAACACCAAGTTTATGGATATAAAAAGCAAAAGATAGAATTTTATGACATCAAAAACTGAAATGGAGTTGGGACAGAGGTATGTAGGAGCAGAGTTTTTTGTATGTGATTGAAATTAAATTGGTAAAAAGTTAAATAGTAGTGTTAAAACTTTAGGACATTAAATGAAACCCCCATGGTAACCATAAACAAATAGAATATACAGAAAAGGAAATTGGAAGGGAATTAAAAAGTTTTTCATTATAAAATATCAAATAAGCACACATAAAAAGTATCCAGGAAATGAGGGGAAGAAACTATAATACATATAGAAAAGAAATAGCAACATGACAGCAATAATTACTTTCCAAACAATATTGAAGAAAGACAATGTAGAAGGACTCAAACAGTCTGATTTTAAAATGTACTGTAATGCTACAATACTCAAAACGGTGTGGTAGACAGGCACATAGACCAAGGAATGGCATAGGAAGCACATAAATAAGCCCTTAAATATGTGGTCAAATGATCTTTGACAAAGTTGCCAAGACCATTTAGTAGGGAAAGGACAATCTTTTTAACAAATTGGGTACTGAAAACTGGATATCTACATGCAAAAGAATGAAACCAACAAAATAATCCAATTAAATACAAAGCATTTAGCTAGATTTTCTCTCAAAGAAGATACATAAATGGGCAATCAACACAGAAAAAGATAGTTAACATTACTAATTGTTAGAAAAATAGAAAATTGTTAGAAAATAAAAATCACAGTGAAATGCTACTTCATGCACATTAGAGTGGCTTCTATAAAAAAACAAACAAACAAACAAAACTAGAAAACAATAAGTATTGACGAGGAGTGGAAAAATTGGAATGCTTGGTACTGTTGGTAGGCATATAAAAATGGTGCAGTTGCTATAGAAAACAGTATGGTGATTCCTAAAAAAATTAAGCATAGAATTACCATACGATCCAGAAATTCCATATCTAGATGTATATTCAAAAAAAAAAAAAAAATGAAAGCAAGAACTCAAATATATATTTGTACACCCATGTTCATAGCAGCATTATTTATAATAGCTAACTAAAAACATGGAAGCAATTGAAGTTTCTATTGATGGATGAGTGGGTAAACAAAATGTTTTACAGATACCCAATGAGTATGTCCAGACTCAAAAAGAAATGAGATTCCAATGCATGCTACAACATAGAAGGATCTTGAAAATATTATGCAAAGTAGAATAAACCAGACCCCCAAAATACGAACATTGTATGATTCTACTAACTAGCGGTACCTAGAGTGGTCAAATTTGTAAAGATGGAAACTAGAAGCTGAGAGGAGAGAGGATGAGATTATTGTTTAGTAGGTACAGAGTTTTAGTTTGAGATAATGAAAAAGTTCTGGAGATGGATACTAATTATTATTATTTTATTACTTTTTAAAATTTTAACTTATTTATTTTAAAAAATATTTTATTCATTATCTTCAGAAAGAAGGACAAGGAGGAAAGAAGAAAGGGTTCACCTGCCTTTGCCTGGGGACCTGACTGGAGACCTGGCTTGCAACCTGGGTATGTGCCCTGGCTGGGAATCAAACCAGTGATCTTTGGGTTCATGGATACTAATTATGATTGCACATCCATGTTAGTTTGAAAAATTAGTCAAAAATTATAAATGCTTGATAAAATTTTGAAACAATACAAAGGTGCATAAAGTAAAAAATGAAATCCTTATTACCCTCACGCTCCCTCTTCCAAGGAGTCTTTATTTTTGAAATAGTAAGATTTAAACCAATTTTATAATATTAGCCCAGATTTCTTAAGCAAAGAACACAGGCAATGTGTAGGAAGTGCTAGTAAAAATTACCAAAATTATGACATTTATAAAGAGAAAGATAAATGTATCCATGACAAAAGAGCAATTACCTCTACAGGATCATAAGTGTTTATCCAAATATAAAGCTCAGGAAGAGCTTGAGTTCTTTCTAGATGGTTAAATAATATCTTGAGCACAGATGGGCCTTCTTGGCTCCTCAACCATGTAAAATGTGATGTGTTTATAAGATAAGACCTTATGGCATGGCAAAGCATTTCTCTATTTTACATGAAACTTATTTTTCACTCAATTGCTCCTTAATCCTAAAATTTTAGCCTCAAAAATCTACTCCGTGAAAATACTTCCTTGCATAAGCTTTTTACCATAGGCTTGTTCACTCATACTTGTACAGTTCACCAGGATAAAGCAGTGAGTTCAAAAGCAAGTGTGCTCATAATTACGGTAATTCTCGCTCTAAAATCAGCTAGACTTAATTCTTACTATCCAGAGGGAGTGGTTTCTTCTTTCTTGCATTTACCCATATTTCTACCTGTCTGTTATCCTAATGCGGAATTCCATCCACCCATAATTTCTTTTTTATTTTTTAAGATTTTATTTATTATTTTTAGAGAGAGGGGAAGGAATTTCATCCACCCATGACTTATTTTTTATTTTTTAAGATTATATTTATTACTTTTAGAGAGAGGATAAGGGACAGAGGCAGAGAGGGAGAGAGACATCAATGTATGGTTGCCTTTCACCTGCCTCCAGCTATGGACCTGGCTGGAGACTGGGCTTGCAACCTGGTCATGTGGCCTGGCTGGGAATCGAATCAGTGACCTTTGGGTTCGCCAGCTGGCACCTATCCACTGAGCCACCAGCCAGGGCCATAATTTAAATAACCTGTCCTATCTAAGGCAGGAAAACTTTCCTCTGTGGAATCTTCCCCATACTTTCCCAGTATGCTTGCGCGTACTCTTAATCATAGTACTTGGGCCATTGAAAATGTTTATTTTGTTGTATTATAGTTTTGTTGCTTAGAGACTTCATTTGGATAAACCTTGTTGCCTTTATAGATTGTCCACATATATATAACAGGGCATAATCCCCACACTAGATGCATAATAGATGATGAATAGGGACATAACAATAGCATATGGTACCAGACATATTCTATTTTTTCAAAAAGATTTTACTCATTATTTTTAGAGAGAAGGGCATGGAGGGAGGGAGAAAGGAAGAAAAACATCAATATATGGTTGCCTTTCACCTGCCTTCAGCTACAGACCTGGCTGGAGACCTGGCTTGCAACCTGATTATGTGCCCTGACTGGGAATCAAACCAGGAACCTTTGGTTTTGCAGGCCGGCCAGTATCTATTGACTGAGCCACCAGCCAGGGCTTATATTCTTTAATTATATGTTACCTGTCAGTTTTATATCTGCCTAGGGTAATGAAAAATGTATTTCACATACTTTCTCTAATTCATTCTTTTTGTATGTGCTCTCTAGTTTTAAACATGACATGATCTCTCAATTTTCCTCAACTATCCATCAAAATGTATTCATTTGACTGGTTTTCTGGCTGTCTAATTAGTTTGAGATTAAAAATCCATGTCAAGATTCTATGACCCAGAATGCAATGTTTTTAGAAAATGTAAAACATTAATATCCTGCTTATTTTACATATTCAGGAGTTTGGAGAAAAAGGAAATATTTTATAATGTATTTATATTTCTTAAAATAATTTTTGTTATTTTAAATGATGTGCACTGGCCCATAGTTTGAACCGAAGAATTGGTTTGCTTTGCACCAATAAAGTGTTTGTTATTTTATAGTTTATTTCTTTACGTATTTGACATAATGAAGCATATCACAAAATTGATTTTAAAACTATTAAAATTGGCATTGATTCAGTGCAGGTTCCTACTGTGAATGGGAAGCCCCTATTAACCCTCTACTAACCCAGTGCTGCACCTTGTCTACAATAATAAACAAGGTCAACATTAATCCTATTTGTGCCTGAAATAAGCCAACAATAACCCTGGACTTCACTAGACCTGATGGAGTCATGTCCTTGAGGCTGTTTGCCTTCTCTAGTAATTCGGAGAATGTGACCTTCAAAATAGGCATCATTATCAGCAGCAGCAGCAGCAGCAGTAGTAGCAAGTGAGAAATAGTTAGAAATGCAGATTTTCATGTTCAACCTGAAACCTACTGAAGCAGAAACTCAGGAGGTTGGACCCTCCAATCTGTGTTTTAATCAGTATTCCAGATGATCCTCATGCACCATTTTGTGTTCAACCCATTGGCCTCCCCAGCAGTTCTCACTAACATAATCCCCACTCTGTTTAGTAGCAACATCAAGACTTCCTGCAGTCCCTGGGGACAAGTCATGATCAGTCTCAGCCAGTCTTATGAGTAGTATGTACCTTTGCCAGCATTGGGACAGAGGAGGGTACTTCTGGCCAATGCATTCTAAGAGAAGCCAACTTCTCTTGTGAAAAAGAATCGTTCCTTTGTAAAAGAGAGAGATAGCTCTGTGAAGAAAAAGCTATTTTTCTCCACCAACATATCACCTACCCACTGTGTTCTGCATGAATATAATTCTGTGATGTCTGGAATAGCAACTGCCATATTTTAGCTAGAAAGGGAAGGCTGAGAGAACTGCAGAAATTCCAACTCAGTGGCCAGATACTGTAGGTCTCCTGAGCATCCTGGAAACCTCCTGTCTCAGGGTTCTTGGAAGGTACATTATAATATTCTGATGGGTTAAGCCATTGCTGGTCTGGTGTTCCCTACTTTCGGTTGACACATATGAACAGATGAAAACTGCCAATGTTTTAGCAGATATCATACCAACTGCAGCAGTTAATAAAGGGATTGCCTGCTTAATTTAAAAATCAAATGTCCACATTTTCTTTCTTTCTTTTGTATATTGTATTGATCATGCTGTTATAATTGTTTGAATTTCTTTTCCCTTTGTGCCCCTCTGCCTAGTTACCCCCATACCCTTGAAGAATCCCACCCCCATTAGCTCATATCCGTGGGATGTGCATATAAATTCTTTGTCTTTACCCTTTCCTGTACTATTCTTAACATCCCCCTGTCTATTTTGAGCCCACCAATTATGCTTCTTAATCTCTATTTCCCCCTTTCTCCCCTTTCACCCTCCCAGCTGATAACCCTCTAAATGATTTCCATACCTATGATTCTATTTCTCTGCTGGTTGTTTGCTTAGTTTGATTTTAGATTCTGTTTTTGATAGTTGTGAGTTTGTTGTCATTTTAATGTTCATAGTTGACCTTTTTCTTAAGTAAGTCCCTTTAACATTTCATATAATAATGACTTGGTGATGATGAACTCCTTTAGCTTTACCATACCTGGGAAGCACTTTATCTGCCCTTCCATTCTAAATGATAGATTTGCCGGATAGAGTCATCTTGGTTGTAGTTATTTTTCATAACTTTGAATACTTCTTGTCAGGCCCTTCTGCCCTAAAAAGTTTCTTTTGAGAAGTCAGCTGATAGTCTTCCAGGAACCCCTTTGTAGGTAACTCTTTTTTTCTCTTGCTGCTTTTAAGACTATCACTTTATTTTTCGTCTTTGACATTTTAATTATGATGTGTCTTGGTATGATCCTCTTTGGGTCTAGTTTGTTTGGAATTCTTTATGCTTCCTGGATTTGTATGCCAATTCCTTAACCATATTTGGGAAGTTTTATTTCATTATTTATTCACATAAGTGTTCAATTTCTTACTCTTCCTCTTCTCCTTCTGGCACCCCTATGATTCGGATATTGGCACATTAAAACTTATCCCAAAGATTCTTAAGCCTTTCCTCATTTTTTTGTTTTTCCTTTCAATTTTTGTTTCTTTGTTCTATACTAGCTGACTGTTTATTTCTTTATTATGTTCCAAATCATTGATTTGAGCCCCAGTTTTCATCTTTTCACCATTGGTTTCATGTGTATTTTCCTTTCTTTCACTTAGCATAGCCTTCACTTCTTCCCTTCTGTGTTTGCCATGCTCAAGCATGTCTGTCAAGTCTGTGAGCATAGTTATCACCAGCATTTTGAGCTCTGTGTCTGTTAGGTTGTCTATCTTTTCATTGCTTAATTCTCGCACAGGAACCTTGATCTGTTACCTCTTTTGGGCCATCCTTCTCTATCTCTTCAACTTGACAGGCTCCTGTGTTTGCCTCTGTCTTAGGTAGAGCAGTTGCTCCTGTTACTTGTAAGGGGTGGAGGCTTAGGTATTCATTGGTGTGGGGTGACCCAGTTCACCATGTTGTGATGTCCCATGTCGGGGAGGGGTCTGAGAAGGAACAATGTCTCTTGTTTAGCACTTGCCCCATTTCCACTAAACAAATGGACTCTGCTGAAGGATGGGCAGTTTCTTCTGCCACCCCACCTCTACTGGCTTCATAGTTGGATGCCACCACCTCCACTGGCACCATTGCCATGGGTGGTGCAGTTGCTGCTGCTGGTGTGGCTGCTGCTGTTACATCTGCCACCAGTGTCACCACACCCTATCCTCTCCACCCTGACTCCACCCTTTCTACCTTTCTGCATGAGTATTTCTTCTTTATTTCCCTGTTGGATCTCCCTTTCATTTGATTTTCTGGATCTTTTGATTTTTTTTGTTGTTGTTGTTGGTAGTTTTGAGTAGATGTATTACTTCTTCATTGTGAATGGAGATGCAGCGTATCTACCTACACTTCTATTTTGGCAAGAAGTCCAAATGCCCACATTTTCTAATTATGCTTCAGGTTTAATCAATTCTAAGAGCTGCCAGTATAGCAAACAAACAAACAAAACAGTAGATTTGTGATTCAATTAGGGGAATGGAGAAGAGAAGCAGGCCCATTTGGTGGGTGGATATAATGCATGATTCTCTTCTGGGATGGCAGGCAGGGTGGAATTCCACTAATGAAGGGAATAAAGGAATTGAGAGCAGCTTGTATAGGGAATAAGTAGGTACTCATGAGCTAGTGGCAGTTTGTTAAGTGCGGAAGCAATGTGCTGTGAAAGAAGAGAAGAAAAAGTTATCTGTTCTGCCTTGAGAGATTGAAAAAAGCCAAGTTTACACTAAATAGTAATTTATTTAATTAAGCAATTTTGAGGGCTCCCCAACACACCCATGTATTTGTTGATTTGCTAGAGAAAGCCAGGGACTCAGCATATAGTCTCATGCCCAAAATGTATTATATCCACACATCACACATCACAGGTGGGTCTGTAAGGAGAAAGCATCCAGTAGTCTAGATCAATATACACTCCTCTCCCTGTAAATGGTTGCACAGAGCACATTTCATCCAAGTAGCAAAAATGCAGCAACCTGTAAGGGATATTTCTGCCCAGGGAAATCCAGGTATTCCCTGCCTAGCAACTAGCAGAATTCCAGACTACCAGCAGATGTTAACTGTAAATCACACTGTGTGTACAAGCTGTCTGGGCACAACAAAACAACTCCATCAGTTAGGGTAATTTTCGGCAGCCAAGCCAAGATCCAACCAAGAGCCAACCTTGAAAGTGGACTCTTCTACTGATAGCAATCCCAGGCCTGCTATGTTAACTGTTTTCTGAACAGCAGATTACCATTTAAATCATAATATTGGTCAGTGTTGTCCTTACACAGTATATATTTAGTTGGTCAAACTATTTCAAGTTTATTCTGTAATGATTTCAGGTTGATGTTATATATGACTTTTCCAGTAACTGAAGTATGGCTTGTCTAGGAAATATAAACACTGACAAAGCATCAATGTCTTTAGCAAGCACCAGTGCATCATAAAAATCATCATAAAAGCTAGAATAATATATTTAACTTTGTGATATTTATCTTTCTATGTTTTATTCTATTTAAAAAAAATATTTTATTCATTATTTTTAGAGAGAGAGTAAGGGAATGAGGAAGAAAGGGAGAGAAACATCAATATGGAGTTGCCTTTCACCTGCCTCCCACCTGGGGACCTGGCTGGACCTGGCTTGCAACCTGAGCATGTGCCCTGATTGGGAATCAAACCAGCAAACCTTGGGTTCACAGGCTGGTGCTCAATCCACTGAGCCACACCAGCCAGGGCCATCCAATTTTTTAAAAAAAATTATTTATTCTTTTTTTTTTTTTTAGAGAGAGAAGAGAAGGGAGGGAGAAAGAGAAGATGAGAAACATCAATATGTGGCCTGTCACCCAGGTATGTGCCCTGACCGGGAACTGAACCTCAACCCCTCGGTTCACAAGCCAGCACTTAATCCACTGAGCCATACCAGCCAGAGCCAGGGCCATCTATTTTTTAAAAATATTATTTTAGTCAGTGTATAAAGAGGTAATGGTCATGGCATTTGGGTAGAGAATTGTGTTTAAGAGACATGAAAAATAAAGGGTTAACATGAAATGTGGATGTAATTAACTATGAGAATTAAGGGAAAGTGTTAGAGATGGTGGAGTTGGTGATGTGATGAAAGCCAGTAATATACATTTAAATGTGGAATTTTTGAAGCAAAACTGGCTCTGTGGATAAAGTGGTGGTGCAAGAACTTCTCACTTTTAAATTGGAGAGGGGACTACTGTCTCCTTTTTTTTGTATTTCTTGGGTTTGCTCAACTTGCAGAAATAGCAAATGTTCCTAACAAGGAGAGACCAGATTTTACTGGGTGGTTCCCAAGTGAAATCAGTGTAGTCTGCTTTCCAGATGGTACATCCTTTATCGTTTCTAGTCAAGGCCCAGGGTTTTTGGACTACAGAGACTTTAAAGAAAAAAGAAAATGTTTTTCTCCCTATTCAGTGTAAGGAAAAGTTCAGATATCAAGTATGAAATCACAGTATCAATGATAAATTCTTGTTCTCTGATTGATTTTGAAATTGGGCAATGTAGTAGCATGGCCTGACTACATACCATTTCTTAACCTATTTTCATATATGGAATTTCAGAAAAAGTCCAAAAAAGAGCTCTCTGTTCTTCAGTTAAACTATTCATCCAAAACTCCAACAGTGATCCTGGAATACGTAACAGAAGAAGACATATTGTGTGTGTATCACTACATTATACACATGGTAGCTACTCATGAGGCAACTGATAGTCAAGCATGGTTTTGCTTTCATTTCACATTTATCTACAGCATATTCAACATCATTATGGGGAGAAAGAAAGCTATAACCACAGTCAATCTTTTAAAATCTAGTTCAAAACTGTGGGTGCTTATAGAAGGTAAAAATTACAGTTGCGGAATGGCTCTCTGTGTTGTCTGTAGAGAACTATATGGAGGACAGGGTGTCTCTGCAAGGAACTAAGAGTGTCTACCACATGTCACGGCTGTGGGAGTGGCTGGAATATGGTAACTTGCTATAGTGTTCACCATGGAATATTGTATAATTTCCTTTTATTATTGACAAAAATTGGAACTAGAGTGGCTGAAGTAAAAAGCCCAAGTTCACATTGTTTTAAGTGGAGGAGCCATAACTGAGTCACCATCTGTCTTTGTACATAGTTTAAACTTTAGTTCACTACAATGGCTGAGTACAGAGCCATTTACATGAATGAAAAGTTTTTATTCAATAAAACATGAATATGAAGAATAAATTATTACTCTTCAGAATAAGACAGAAATAATGGACATTTTGAAATCTCAGTCTTAGAAAATGTGGTCATATTGGATGTCTTGAAGTATTCTGAGCTACCTTTTTAGTCACTATTACGATTATTCACTTGATATTCATGCATGAGACAACTAATAGTCTATCCCTGTTTTATCCTCATTTTGCATTTACCTATAGCACATTCAACAATCCTTAGACAGAAAAGAATCACGTCCCTATTTTATTTCATTCAAAAGTACGTATGCTCTGAACCATGCATTCTCCTTCCTGCTGCCATGTTTTATTTTCCATTGAATTAATATGTTTGAAATTAAAAATTGTGGTCTCCCTGACATTAAAATGCTCTTAATGGAATTCTATGTAGCAGA
>PVIW01002300.1:100216-123544 GCA_004026585.1 Noctilio leporinus
TGAACAAAACTAACAACAACCAAAACAGAACCAAGTATATGAATACAAGGAATAGGCCTTCAGTGGTCAGGGGAACGGGGTAGTGGGGAGGGAGAGGTAGAGGCAAAGATGGGGAGCAGCTTAGACAAGAACCTAGTATAAAGGAACCATGGACATGGACAACAGGTGGGATTGACTTTGGGGGGAATGGGTGGGTGGGGAGGGGGACAGAGGGGAGCAAAAAGGGGATGGATGTAATACAACAACAATAAAATTAAAAAAAAAATGCTCTTAATAACTACACCTGTCAATAGAATGAGGGGGAGTGTGAACATGGGGAACTGAATCCAGCTTCCTAGAACAATGGAGTTAGTTCTTCATCATGCCCAATCATCAATCACCTGTATCCTAGAGAAAAATGTAGTCGGTCTAGAAATATGCAATTTTTGGATAAGCAATGGTCAATCAAGTCTAGTGTATATCATTAGTCTGTACCTCAAGAAATATTACCTTAGGACAAGGAGCATCAAAAATTAAAGAATATTTTTTTAATCCAGATAGAGATTTGAGAATTCCACTGAATCATTAATGTTTGAACATGGCTAGTAGCCCTTTAAGATAATGGAATCACATGTATGTCCCAACATGCACAAAATTAGTCCTACAAACCGCAAGATTTACTTAATTTGCTACAGTGGCATTCCTTCTGCCTGATAAAATGACCATCTAGATATGGATAAGATGAACCATTTGGTGAGGGAAGTGATTCAGGGACTGGCAAAGGTGTTTGTGGAAACAATAAAGTTGTTGATAAGTGAAGAGAAGACATTTATTAGGAAGTAATTAGTGCACGGAACAGCAAAGTACAGAGTGGGAGAACCTGGGGACAGGTCAGCAGCCTAAGTACACATGAGTCAATAGAATTAGTCGAAATTCTATCCTCAAATAGATAAATAGTATTGAGTTTGGATAATGATGCTCAAAACTTAACAAGTCTTTTCATCGTTATTTTAAGGGTACTCAAAATGAAAGTGCATTCATGTTTTCAGTTAACATTATGATATCTAATAAATTGCAACTGAATTTCACTTTAAAGAAGTTATTCTATACTAACCCTTTAAAATAGTCACTCAGATTTGAAGTTTTATGAGATATTAAAATATGTATATAATATATGTAAATATATGTATGTGTATAATTTTGAGTTCTAGTTAAGAGAATCCCCTCAGATAAGGACTAGCTGTTCTCATGACTGATCTTTGAAGTAAAGATGTGATAATGCTATTTTTCCAAATTCAATTGCATTTTTATCTATCCTATTTAAAATATTTCATAGTTCCCTATACTTTGAAGCACTGGTTGACAGGGTACTTGTGTTTCAAGAATGTCACCAAGTCTAAAAATTGCTGACAGAGACCATTTGTGTCAAAATTGGATGCCAGATTGTAGAATTATCTTAGTAAGTTTTCTTCAAGACTCTTCTTCCTGTTTGTATCTTGCTACTAGCCAAGGTTTTATTTTTTTTTTTAAAGCAAATACCACAAACCAAATAAAACAATTATGATCAGCCTCTTTTCTGTGTGCGTTTTATGAGGTTTGTTTTTATTAAGAACTCTTGGAAGCTTCAAATTTACAAAAATGTTCTATGCAGAAAGGACCTGTCTGTTCTCGCTTTGGTACAAAGACTTAATTTCTTCTGTGAGTATGTTCTCCCCAGGTGAACTGCCCAGGAATTTCTAGTGATATTAAATTTTAAAAAATCATGTTAAAATTGTCATGTCTTCCTTATGAGTCTTGGGAGATCTAAAGCTATTTGTAAATATGTAAATTCAGTGGATTCTGATACTTTCTTTTCTGTCTTTTTGTGTGTGTGTTCACACTGAAAAATAAATCTCAGTATTTTATACTTATGAATAATTTATACACAGTGAATAATGCCCAAAATGATAACCCGATAAGCTCCCAATTTGAAAGTCTCAAATTATCAGCCTTGAAATTCTTCAACATTTTGATATATATGGGTTTAACTACAACAGAGACGATTACCTGTTTCTGTAATACATCTTCCAAGTTCAGAATGAAATGAAGTCTATGTTTTTAAATCAAATTTGGCTGTTGGATTGAGGATTCATTTTGGGTTAGAAGAAGAGAGATTGTAGCTATTAGTAACTGCTACCTGTGTGTGAAAGGAGAGCCACTTTTATCTTTTATTCAGGTAATCCATTTTGTTTCCAGACTGTTTCGGGCCTCAGCTCAACACAGAATAGAAAGCGCTGTATGGGGAAGAAATATTATTGGCAGTGCTAGGTCAGAGAGAAACTGAGGCAGGCAGAATTTCGTTCTGTGTTGTCAGCAGCACTGTCACCTTCTGTCTCTCCCACCTGGAAGCCATTACCAGAGGAAGAGATGGGTCTGGTATCATTCATTTATAGCTTTAATCACATTTATTCAACATTTTGATATTTTTCTACAAGATTGCTTGTATTATACTCATGTTGATTATGAGAAAAAAAAAAAAAGAAGAAAACAAAAAGAAAAGACTTAGCAGCCATGCAGTCAGAAACTAGGATAGCAGATAGCATTTTGGTTGGGAGACTCTTCCCTTGGTTATCCTTCAAAGGCTTCTACTAACATGTGTGCCTCTGGTGTTTCAACTGTCCAGATCCAAGTCCAGAGCTGGAGGAATGTAACCTCTGCTGGACACGGAGACCACAACTGTTTGTGTACCATCGCTGAAATGGTAGTGAGTCTTTCAGTAATCAGCTTCTATCAGATTTCAGAAGCCAGCATTTATGATGAGATAGGATAATAGTCTCCTCGATGATTCCAGTGAAGCCTTAAGAGAGGAAGCCTTTGTTTTTCTTGGGAAAAGCAAGCCTATTCTTTATTAAAATGGCCTGATGGTCTAATGACCTTCTTTTTTTGTTGTTTGATTTTTAATTTTAATTAATTTATATTATTTATTATTTTTAGAGAGAGGGGTAGGGAGAGAGGCAGAGAGGGAGAGAGACATCAGTGTGTAGTTGTCTTTCATCTGCCTTCAGCTATGGACCTGGCTGGAGACCTGATTATGTGCCCTGTGATCTTTGGGTTCACAGGCTGGTGCCTTATCCACTGTGCCACCAGCCAGGGCTGTTTTATTTTTAAACTAGAGAAATTATTGCAATGATTATACTCATCAAATATAAGGTAACTCCAAATAAAAGCTTTCCTTGACTTGAAACATACTAATTATTCTAACAGAAAATACACACAAAAGAATATTTATAGATTTAGCTGCTTAAAAATGATATCTTCAAAATGTTTAATATTATTATTTCAGGAGTCAAACAACACATATTAACAACATAGTGGCAACATGTGTGAAAAACAAAGGCAAATGTTCATGATATGAAAGGGTCTGATAATTTTTTAAATTACAGTATAGTCTTTAAAAATTCCATGTTTCAGAAACTGATACTCTACCCAGCAATGACTTTTACCTTGTTTAAATTCACAAGGGACTGGACAGCTTTGGGCATGTGGTGAGCCAGGTGGTAGCCGGTTGGAGATGGTGCTGTGGCCATGGCAGACCACCCTGGGGTTGTGGTGACCAGAGCCCCAGCTGCATTCACATCACATCACAGTGAAGATGATGGGCCCACCAGGTCCCACTGGTGTTGATAGTTTAGGTGGCTACTTAGGGGTCAGGCTAGAGGTAGGGTAGGTGCAAGGTTCAGGTGTGTTAGGGCAGATTATGTGCTAGGCAGTGCTCTGAGAGCTTTGCGTATATTTATTGATTCAACCCTCATCAAACCAATGCAATAGCTCTGTTTATTGATCCTCACCTCACCGGTGAGAACATTGAGGCACAGAAAGTTCCAAGTTTCTAATGCTGGTAGGGGAGGGCTGTCTCCGGAGGTGGCCCAGAGCCTGGTTGCAGGATGTGCTGCCTCCAAGTATGAATAATGAATTAGATTTCAACATTCATATGGCTATTTTTTTTTTTCTAGCATTGATGGGAAGTGAAAGAAAGATAAGGTGTTTTTGTTTTTGTTTTGTTTTGTTTTGTTTTAAGGAGAGAAAACAAAGTGTCTTGATTCTTAGATGGGAGATTTTCTCTTTTTCCTTCACTTACCCTCTACTCCCCATCCCCCACTCCCCTCCTGCTGGCCTCCTGATGTTTCTTGGGAAAACCACAGGATGTGACATTTTAAAATGGTGAAGTTTTAGCACCAAAGAGACAGAACCCTCTGGTTCTATTTTTAATTGCTGTTGTTTCTGGCTTATGAACAATTTAGTCCACATAATAGTAAAACGAAGGAAGAAAGCATCTAGGATGGCCCAGGAGTGGACAAAGTAGCTTGACTATCCAGACACAGCAGAGACCTGGTGACAGATGGAAGTGCTTCAGGCAGCAATTGCTACACACACTCCCCTATCTGCACTGCCATCTGTCAGCACAAGTGTGTTGCTATTTTAGGATTCAATTTATCCATTTGCAGAATAATTTTTAGGCTTGTTCTTAAGGTTAAAATGAAATCTGTAACTCACCAAGACTCAATTCCCTCCTTCCCCCCTCCCCACCACAAGCAGTAAGGGCCAGGGAGAGAATTACAATTTGGGGATAGAGGGGCATAAGTATGCTTGGAAGGTATAATAGAATATTTCAGATTTTACACTGATACAAAATAAATTAAAAAGAGGATTGAGGCTATCATGCCTTCTGCAGGAACCATGTTGATTTGAAAAAGTAATCTGAAATTAATAGTCTATGAATAGGTAAGTCCAGACTCGAAATAGAAATATCTGTTTCCTCTACATCTATAAAGTATAAAGTTAGTAATCTAACTCCTAGATTTAAAAGTAATTCCCAAGGAATATATTCTTGGCCAAATGACCCCTCTGCCCCAAACTGTTTAAGAGCCTAGAGGTTAGATCAGCCATGGACTTGGTTCAGTAAAAAGAGATGAGCAAAACAGTGTTTGCCTATGCCTTGAAGAGTGGAGTATCTCCATCTCTGAGATTGAAGACTCACTGTGGGAACAGAAAAGGGAGTTCAAAGGGCACCGTGTCATGTGCTCTATCTTGAAAATAAACTCAGGTGTGCAGTCTCTTTTGAATGAACAAAGACAATAAAAGGCTATAATAAATACAAAGAAAGTAGATCTTATATATTTAGACCTTAGATGTGCCCAGAATGATGCTCTTGAAACAAAATATCTTGACAGACCCCTTGGATACTGGAGTTAGGACTTAGGTAACACTGTAGAGACTGACCATTTCTAACTTGCAGTCACAGAGCACCCCCAAGGAAGAAGGATCTACCTCCTGCCCTCCAAAACTACCTTATACTCCCCTCCCCCCGCACCCTCTCTTTCTTGTGCCCCTCTCACTAAGTAAATCCTACACAGCCTCTGAATACATGTCTGATTTCTCCCTCCATGAAATTCTACCTGCCAGGGTAGCCTTGTTCAGAGAAATCACACCCAGAGATCACGATGGAATCAAACCATGAGTTTATTGGGGTAAGGAAAATGGAAAACAGGAAAGATGGGGAGCAGCAAGAGCTTTTAGAGAAGTCATCTTCAAGTTGACATCACCGGGTTGGGTTTTTATTTTAGTGGCTATGTGCAGATTCACAGGCACACTTCAAAGAAAAATTAGTTCATTAACCAAAATCCATTAACCAGAAGAGCTAAGTAGGATTATCTATTGGGCTGTCTGCTTTATTACTACCTCACCAGGGACCTCTGGACAAGCTAACTTCATTAACTCCTTCTCAGGAGATTCCTGGCTGGTTCCATGATCACATTCTGGCTAGGCTAGGTATGTAAATATTGACTGTTATAGTTTTAACTAAAGTCTGGTACACTTAAAGTCTAAAGGTATGTGCTGCCTCCATGTTAGCTGCCCCTGCATTCTGACACTATAAGATGGCTCTATCCTTTACATTTCTCTTTGACTCCCCCTCTCAATAACATGAAGTCCATGAGAGACTCTCTGGTTATTGGCTTGTGCCAGTAGAGCAAGAAGAAACTGAGATGAGGGTTCAGAATGTGAGATTTCTTAGGGAAGATAAGCAGGAAGGGGCAGGAAAAGCCTTCTGGCTGGGGGCAGACCTGACATCTCTGAAAGGAAAGAGGAGAGGAAGTAGAAGTGGACAAGGAAGCTCTTAGCTATGCTGCAGATCTGACATCCTCAGCCAAAGATGGCTATGAGAGGAGTCCTGCAGCAATCACCAGGCTTGGGAAGCCTTGCTATGTTCAGTCACTAGATGGGGCATGGTTGTCGTACAGATGGGGGTTGTGTCACTAGATGGGGGTTGTGCAGGAAGAGGACATTTTCCCATAGGCTATAGTGGCTGCAGCAGGTGCTGTAACAAGAGGCCACTGGATCATTGTGTGCCCATCTTATAAATTCTTTTCTGAAGGGACATCCTAGTGGCACACCCCCAGGTTGCCATTTATAACCTGTGATGGTTATTTTGTGCCATATTTGTCTCATGGATGTTCCGTTTCCCAGATATGGCAGGCTGGATAATGCCCCTCCTAATAGTAGATGACTAACTCCGAACCTCTACAATCTGTAAAAGTGTGCCTAAATGAAAGGGACTTTGCAGACGTGAATTGATTAAGAATCTTGAGAAAGGGCAATTAGCCTGGATTATCCAGATGACTCCATTACAATCTCCAGAGTCCTTACAGGAAGAAAGCTGTGGAGTTAGAAGCGGAGTGGCAGATATCCAGGTAAAGGCAGAAGCTGGAGTGATGAGTACATGGGGTTATGAACCAGGGAACATAGGTGGCCTCTAGAAGCTGGAAAAGGCTACAAAAATGGATTCTTCCCTACAGTCTCTGGGAGAACACAGTACTTAATTTTAGGACTTCTGACCCAGAACTGTAAAGTAGTAAACTTGCAGGTTTTCTTTTAAATCGATGTTTGTTTTGTGATTTATTATAACATTAACAGGAAACCAAGACACCATGTGCAACATGACCCTCTTATGAAAGAGATCTCAGGTGGCAAATACCTACCAAACTGGAGCTCATGATTATACAGATTTTATTGGTTCAGATGTTGGCCCAATACCAGCTGCAAAGCTAAGGCAACTGGTTTTGCCTCGCTATTCAGCTTATAAAGGCTGGTTAATTAAACCAAATTCATAAAAAGTTTTTTTTTGAGATTGGACTTATGACCTGAGAACCCACTGGTGGAGCTGCGTGGATCTGACAGAGAAGGGAAATGAGATCTTTCCAGAGACACCAGTCACATAGGGAAGAAATCCATGAAGAGAAGCAGAATTTGTCACCCCCAGATAAACTTGGCATAAGGATTATTTTATGATGATTATGTTAAAGAAAAATGCAGACATAGGCAAAGCTCTGAAAACTGAGAAGTTACCCTTTTGCAAGAGACATTTAAATTCATAAGTGAAATCTCCATTTGTCAGGGTGTCTCTTCTCTGTACCAAGAAGAAGAGAATATTCAAATCTCTAGACACTCTGATCAATGGGGAAGGCACTGATTTAAATCTGTACAACAACCATGCCCTTGTTTACTGTACTTTTCCTGACAAACTCCCATAACTGTCCCCCCACAAACACCTCCTTTTTTCTTTATCAGAGATAGTATTTGAAATGGTGGCTCTGGCTGTTTTGAGGAGGTATTCTTCATTCCTGGGTATCTCCAGAGGTATACATGTTATTACACTTCTGTTTGCTTTTCTCCTGTTAATCTGTCTTTTGTTATGGGGGACGGGTCTCAGCTATGAACCTAGAAAGGCAGAGAGAAAATTATCTTTCTTCTTCACATGAAAAAGGAACCCCAGAATTGAGCAGCCTCTAGAAGTAGATGTGGGCCAGGTCCCTACTCTACCTTACATGACAAAGTAATGGCATTTGCTCCAAAGCAGCCAGCCTCCTCCCTTGGTCAGGATCCAGATAGCTTGCCCTGAAAGAGGTCCCTGCAAGTTAGTTAAATGCAAATGTTGTGTGTGTGTGTGTGTGTGTGTGTGTGTGTGTGTGTGTGGCTATTGCTGTCACTGCGTACAACCTGGAATATAGGGTTGCCAGCAGACCCCCAGGCCTAACCCTGTCTCAAGAGACAAACAAGGAATTCAGCTAGGTGCACAAATATACAACAGGTTGTCTGAATGCCAAATTCTGGCAGGTTCTGTTAGAAGAGTTTCTGCCAAGTGTATGACCAGGATGGTTTCTGAAGCAGAGCTCACCTCCCTCTACATGGTGCCAATGAAGTGACACTTGAACAAGCCCACTCCCTCCTCATACTATGTCTGGAATTATTGCCAGGCCAAAATGGCCTTCCCACTTGTGACCACCAGACCCATTTGGCTGGCAGGTTTCTGTGCAAATGATCCTCCTATAACTTAGGGGATGCAATCTTGGAACTTGAAAGCTGCCATCCACAAAATGTCCTTACAATTAATTCATCAATGTGCCTAAGATGATCATGCCTTATAGATGGAGTCCCCACTAAGCTCAGAAGGGGACAGCCCGTGATCCTTTGCAAAGTAATCAGAAAGAGCTCTCTGAGAAGTGCTTAAGGAAGTGTACAGCCCACACTTGTAATTTCATCCTGAGCCATTTCTCCACCATATATGTTCAGAATTGAAAACCAACCAACTACTGCCCTCCCTGGGTCTTCACCTGAGAAGATCATTTTTCCCCAGAGGAGATTCCAACACCCCAAGCACACCAATGTCTCAGACATCATCATCTCAGCCACGACAACAATGAGGGTGATAGCACCCCCTAATTTTATCAGGTATTGGAATTCTAACCTACACAAACCGCCAGATCACCTCTGCACTGGAAGGGAAATGACCATAATTGCCCGTCAACCTGGAGGTTGAGTGCAAAAGTGCCTGCAATCAGTCAATTCTGAGGACCCCATGGAATACTATTCTGAAATACTTAGCTGCTTCTGCCTTGACTTGCCTCTCTTAAAATGCTCGCTAAACCCTTGGTTCCCTGTGCACAGCCTAACAGCACTAAATCACAGCCAAGGAGAGTGGATTGGGATGTACATGTGTGAACAAGGATGACTTCACTGTACTAGTTAGTGGGGGACAGTAGACACCATTGAGTGAGCATGTGTACTTTGTGGCTGTCACATTCAGAATGATTTAGTGAATAGTGAATCTGCATCAGATTTTGCATTAAGCCTGACATTCCTTCACGGACACTATTTGCATGATTCAGAAGGCAACAGCTATAAGCTACTGGTGATTGGTGGCTTCATCATGACAATATGCCCACTCATGTATCATGCCTCATGCAGAGTTTTTTTGTGAAACATTAAATCACTCAGCCCCTTATAGCTCAGGTTTGTCATCCAATGACTTCAGGCTTTTCCCAAAACTGAAGTCACCTTTTAAAGGGAAGAGATTTCAGACCTTTGAAAGGGAAGAGATTTCAGACCATTGATGAGATTCAGGAAAATACCATGAGATAGCTAGCTGATGGCAAGAGGGAGAACTGTGTGGGGTCCCCACATGCCTACTTTGAAGAGGGCTGAAGCATCATTGTCTTATGTACAATGTTTCTTGTATTTTTTATCTTCTTCAATAAATGTCTTTATTTTTCATATTACATGGCTGGATAACTTCTGGACAAGATATATACATTTAGACTGCATACCTCTTTTAGCAGCATAATTCTAACCCTTATTAGGAGCAAGAAAATGGTCACCTAAAGAATATAATTTGATGATGATGTACATCATTAGTATTAAAAAGTTATTAAATTAATACATTTTACTTAGTGTCTAATATTTACAAAGCACCTGCTGACTGCTGTAAGAAGTAGTGCAAGGTTGAAAAACAATGAAGTATTAAACATGTTGTCTTATAGGTATATTAATTAAAGAAATACATTGATGTTATTTTCTCCATTTTAATTAATTAATTAATTAAAAAGATTTTATTTATTATTTCTAGAGAAGGGGATGGGAAAGAGACAGAGAGGGAGAGAAACATCAATGTATGGTTGCCTTTTACCTGTCTCCAGCCATGGACCTGGCTGGAGACCTGGTTTGCAAACTTATTTTCTCCATTTTAAAATAAACTCTTTAAAAACAGGAGCCTATATCTCTACAAAACCACAAAAAATGGTTTTCATAAAGAAACTGCTCTAAAACTGTCCATAGAGGAGAGATTAAGTCTGTGTATGTGGCAATTTTCTCAATATATATGACAGAAAGGTCATGTTTTTAAAAAATGTTATAACAAAAGTTGTAATCAAGCAAATGATGTCCCTTATTTCTGTCCAGGCTACAAATGGCTTCAATATAACCTGGGATTGAGATCCAAATCTGAATGGCGGCAACGTCTGCATTTCTTAACCACAAGGTGCCGATTTTACAATGATCTGCTTTCTCTAATGAAGAGGGCAAGACTTTTCCATTCTTTCATCGCTGAGTGATTTGTTCAACCCACGTGACTCTTACCTCTTCCAGTCATTTCAGTCTCAGCTTGTTTCAGAGAACTTGGCTCAGTCAGAGGGCCTAGATGAAGAGCTCCTCTTGAAATGAAAACCGGTACTCTGGTTTTATAGAAAATCGCAGTTCATAGACCTCTTAGATAGCAGCTGTGTTATTTAATTGCCAATTAATTTGATAATTAATATGATATATGTTCAAGTCCATACTAGAAAACTAATTCTCTGTATAAAAAGGTTGTGAATGTCATAAAATTTGATTCCTGTACAAAACTAGCTACATTAAAGTACCATTTGTCACAGATTTTGTTAAATCAAATCATTGTTGCTGATTTTGGTCAAGGATGGCTTCGCAAGGAGCCCCCAGGAGTATTGAAATGGCTCTATATCCAAGTACTTTGCATAAGACTAGTTATATAAGAAGCTTCATTTTGAAGCAGCAACATAGTGAGTTACTATTCTTGTTTATTTAGTAGATATGGAAAATAGATGTAGAGAAGCAATGTTGCATAACCAAGGTTTTGAGCAAATAACGACTACTTATGTGCTAAATGTATGCAAGAGTTTAAATAATCTCTAGCTTTCTTAGTCACTGTGGTCTCAAGATACAGCCAGAGCTCCCAGGCACCAGAATTCAAGAAAAGGCATTAAGCCTACAGGTAGTGACTACGGTTCCTTAAGACTGTTATTCCTATTGGGTTGGCCAAAAAATTTGTTTGTTTTCTGTAAGATGGCTCTACTAGCACTTCATTGTCTTCAACCATTCGAAACAATTTTGGTTGACTTTATTGTGACAGTGCGAATTTAAAAAACAAAATCAAAATTGGTGAATTTTTGTGTAGCCATTTTGATATTGAAGGTGGAAGAAAATATGTAACACTTTCAGAATATTATGCTTTATTATTTCAATAAAGGTAAAAATGCAACCAAAATGCAAAAAAAAAAAAAAAAAAAAGGATTTGTGCAGTGTATGGAGAAGGTGCTGTGATTCAACATATTCAAAGTAGTTTGTGAAGTTTTATACTGAAGATTTCTATTTTCTTTTTTTTTCTTTTTTTTTTTTTTAGGGAGAGAAGCATCAATATATGGTTGCCTTTCACCTGCCTCCAGCTATAGACTTGGCTGGAGACCTGGCTTGCAACCTGGTTATGTGTCCTGGCTGGGAATTGAACCAGCGACCTTTGGGTTTGCAGGCTGGTGCCAATCCACTGAGCCATATCAGCCAGGGCAAGATTTCTTGATGGATGGTGCTCTGTGGTCAGGTGGACCACTTGAAGTTCATAGTGATCAAATTGAGACATTAATTGAGAACAGGAGATGTTATATCATGTGGGAGATAGCCAACATAGTCAAAGTACCCAATCAATAAAGTTATTGTGAAAATGAAAAAAATTGTTTTTTTATTTTACAGAAAGACCATATGGACTTTTTGGCCAAACCCTATATTTAGAACTCTTCATTCTCATTTAAATTACTATGTACTTTTACCTCCTGACTGGATATAACCTAATATATTTCAATTACCATCACTCTCTCTAGAGAACTGTTTTAAGGGATTTGTGTTTTTCATCCTTACAATTCTAGGCTCTGCAGGTGTAACGGTCCTGGTTAACAGAGCTGGGATGATTTCTTCAGGGGACACAACAAGGGATTCATCAAATCACCAGCTATGAAGGTAACCGGATTTATGTGGAATATTGCCCAAGAGATCAGGTGGCAGAGGAATGAGTCACCATTTAGCACCCAGGTCATCAGTTGGATATTTCTTATTATTCCTCTGACAAATTTTGGCAGTAATATTTTATAAGATAGTTGTTATGACTAGGGGCTTATTCTCCTTGTTGATGGAAGGCTTGAGTTGCCCCACTTATTAAGCCATCTAGGCCAGCATAGGTCCTCGCTGAGCCTGAGGGGAAATGTAAAATGGTCAGCAGAAGAGAAAATGATCAGTAGAGGCACCAGGATCACTAACACAATTCTCTGTGCTGCAACAACTGTGAACTCTTGTCCTGCCACCCTGGGGAAGATGTGTCCACCCTCAATCCAATGCCTTTCCTCCTACAGCATCATGTTCTCCTGACATGTCTGGGCCAACCTTTGGTGAAGAGAAGAAAAGGGAGGTGGTGTCAAAGTAAGATGGGGGTGGTGGTGAGGTTACAAGAGTGAGATGATAGATCCTTGGAGAGCTGGTGGGGAGGGTGTATGAAGCTGGGATAGGGCAGAGACAAGAAAGACAGGAGCAGCTGGAGCAAAAAACAGGGAGGGCAAATGGGACTGCTGACCAATATCTTAATAACAATATGGCACCAAGAACAACTTTGCTATTTTCCTGCTCTGAGTTAGTCCTGATGTTGCCCTGCTGGACCACTGAATCTTGAAGCCACTCCAGAGCAAGAAAGTGAAGCCTGGGTACTCTGGATTATTTTTGGTGGAGTGTTTTCTTTATCTAACAAAGTTGTGTTTAGGCCATAAAGTCAAATAGATGTTACTCTCTAACACATTATGCTCATGAATAATTTAAGAGCTTTCCTTGTATTTTCTTCATATTATTCTCCCATCATTGAATTATATGATTCAGGTAGATTAAGAGGTGCTGTGAACACTAAAACAGGATGGCTAACTTCATCCCTTGAACATATTAGTCAAGTCTCATGTGGCTGGTTAGCTCAGTGGACAAAAGTAAGTCCATGACACAGGATTTAATTTCTCTGGGAATCTGTAGTGATTACCAGGTCTTTTCTTCAAGGATGACACACCTAGTTCCCTCCCAGCCAACTTCCTGGAATATCAACTTGTAATTTTAACTCCATCCCTGACTGGGAGTTGGCCTCAGCCAAAAAAGAACTGCCTCAATTTGGGTGATGGGCTCTTTCAAGGGGTGTCTTGCTGCTAATGATGGGCTGATGCAAAAATCCAGAGATCCAGCCATATTTTCTCAATTTGGGGCAGTGCTGAAGGTCTATCCCAGCTCCAGTACTCCCCATAGAATTGGGAGAAGCCTTACAGGTCATATCAGTGCAGGTCAGCTTTGCCCTTGTCCAGCCTGCCTTTGTCACTTCCTTCTATTTGTCATCCGAGAGCAGGCGCCAGTAATCCATCTGTGCACAGATTTTGTCTCAGAGTTTTGTTTCCAGGAAACATAATCTAATGAAGGCAGGTGACAGAATCTGTTTCCAGGGAACCCAGTCTAAGGCAGGTGACAGGCTGACAATTATTGTTCTGTTACATGGCCACAAGCTACACCTATCCAAGCTTGGGTGTTTCTCACGAGAAAGCTGAGGGAGGTACAAAGCAATCTTCTGCCTTGAACGAACTCCTCCAAACTCAGGCAGGCCATTCATCATGTTTCTCAGATGAGGGGAACAGAAAATAACTTCCACTTGCACCAACACATAACAAAAGGGACATGAACTGCAAGGAATTTCAAGTTATTATTAGCGCAGCACATTTGTTTGCCAGCAAAGAAATGTGGAAAAGTAATCATAAATTGTTGGTGCAGCAAATGCAAATGCAGATTCCAACACCTACTGAACATGTCTAACATAGAAACAGCAGAAAATAAACTGCTATTTTAGATTTCAATCCATATGTTGGGCAAACTAAGGGAAAAGTTGTGAAGTAGTAAGTTTAATGTGTAGTAGAGATAAAAGGCTGAGAAATTGGGTAGAGGCTAAATTCAACAGTCCTTTGCTAGCTTCCCAAGACTCCCTCTTTACTGATATGTGTGTTACTTTTGTCATTCTTGTTCTGCCCTTGTGAGGTTATTTCTGCTTCTTAAAACTTTGTCTGCTGGATGGGCAGATTATGCAACAGTGATGTCCTCTCTGGACCATGAGCTGCAAGTTCTCACTCATTTGTGGTTTGATGGTTGCCAGATGAAGTTGAGGTGTGATATGCATATGGTTGTACTGATGATTTCCACCTTATCCACAGTCCTGTTGGTTAGTCCTCCGCAGGTAACTGCTTATGATTTTGAACTCTGTGCAATTGAACCATCAGACCAGCTCTCAACCCTCCTGAGCCAGGTAAGAAGGTAAGACTCAAGATCTCATTTATCACTGGCAGTAGAGTTCCAAGAACCTGAGATGTGTTAGCTACTTCACAAAGAGCATCTCATTTGATTTTTGTAACACCTCTTCTGAGACAACTATTACGAGCCTAACGGGGGAACCTGAAATTATAAACTGTAACTAAATGGAGATATTCTGGCAAATGTGGATCCAGAATTCAAACCCAGCTCTACCAGGCTACAGAGGTTATTTTATTACTTATACCCATAAAATGCACGTTCCTTCCCTCCCTGTAGAGTTTGGGATCCTTTTCATGAGCAATGGGCAGTACTTGAATTTTTAGAGTGAAAGGTAAAGCAATCAGAGTAGTGTTTTAGGATTACTGTTTTTCCTAAAGTAACTAGTTGGGTGAGGGGCTGGCCAAAAGGTTGTGAAAATTATTGTAATAGTTGGTGACATGTAAAAGAAAATAGGTGATTATCAGTATGCTCACAGTAGAAAAGAGAGAACAGATATGAGACATATTTCAGAGTGACAATTACTGGGACGTAACTGATTGCATTGTGAGCCACACAAGGGACAGAGAGCTATGAGGATGGATGGCATTAAATGAAAAGAAATGGGGAACATGAAGTTCTAAACATTTATTTTTCTGTATACATTCTAATTTTGAGATGCTTCATAGACTTCCAGATAGGAATGACTACTAACTGGCTAAAAACTCAGAATGATAGTAAATACTATTAGACCTTTGCTGTTTTGAATTTGAGAATTGGCTTTAAAATACAACAATTAATTGGCATTACCTGGTTTAGTTTAATTTAATCACACACGGGTTATATAAAGCCTGATATTATTCTGATAAACATTTGAACAGTCGTCCATGGAATTAAATGGCACAGATTCAAATAATACACCAATGTCACCAGGAATCTCTGAAGTCTAATATGGACACATGGAAATCTAGTATCTAGAGTCTCAGAGACAAATTCCATTGTTTTTCTCCTGACAAAGAATATAGTCCTTAAATAAAATAAATATTTTTTATATCTATTGTCCCTGGCTCAGTTTTCAAAAGCTATGCCATATTTGAAAAATGAGCAGATTTCCCATAAAAACTTCACAATTATATATTTCCTTCAAAAACTGGAAGATTTAGGCATTTAAAAATTTTTTTTTTTGCTAAGCTGACCCTGAATAGAGGACTTCTCTTTAGATAGGCATGAGCTTCCCCGCTTCATCAGAGTTCCCATTTCTTTCTGCCTTTAAAATCTGCTTACTTCATGTTTTTAAATCTTACTACTGCCTGTTTATTCCCTATAGATGTTTAACTATAAAATCTCATTAGGATAAGGGTGAATTATCCTGCTGGATTAAAACCTATACATAGCATTTACGTGAAGATACAGGAAAATAATTTTTTAAGGTCTTGGAGAGTGGAATCATTTTTAGCATATGAATACATTTAAATGAAGTGTATGTGTTTGATAACTATAGCAGACTGATTACTATAATTTTGATCATTGAAACATCAAAAAAAGAAAGTAAAGCCTTCAATTATAGTCAGTAGGTCATTAGCATGCAATAAAAATACAACTATCTTAACATTACTGCCTAATTTATAAGGATCTGTAACTCTGGTCAGGCTTGATGACAATATGTTTGGGTTTAATTACAGATCATTCCTGCTCAAATATTTTTAAAGCCACAGCAGTTTGCTTCCATATGGCCAAAATTCAGTGTCAAAGACAGTGTGCTGAACCTGGAGTTGCTTTGGACCTAATTTCCCCCAAACCAGGCAGCTTCAGAAAGATGCTCTTATTGTTGACCAGAGAGAGTTGTCTTTTGCTGTGGACAGTGCTGACCTAGAGTCATCTTAGTGAGCTCAAGCAGTGCTGTCTTCAGGCTTTCCTAGCCTAGCTTTTTTTTGTCTTTTTAGTTGTCATGTTTGTTTGTTTTTTTTTTAGTTGAGATACAATTCACCTACAATAAGATTCACCCTTTTAGAGTACATGATTCAGTGGTTTTGAGAATATTCGTGAAGTTGTGCAACCCTTACCACCACTTAATCCCAGAAAATTGGTTCATCCCCCCAAAAAATCTGTACCTATGCAATTATACCCATATCCCCTTCCCCGCAGTCCCTGGCAATCACTAATCTATTCTCTGTGTTCATGGGCTTGGGGTGCTGTAACCATAGATTGGGTGACTTAAACAACAAACATTTCACACAGTCCTGGAGTAAATCAGGGTGCCAGATCAGGGTAGTCCTGGGTGCCAGATCAGGGTAGTCCTGGGTGCCAGATCAGGGTGCCACGGGGCTGGGTTCTGATGAGGTGGTCTTCCTGGCGTGGAGACAGCCATCGTCTCCCTCCACCTTCAGGGGGACAAGAGGGTGAGCTCTAGCTTCTCTCCCTTCTGAAACCACTCATCTCCCCAGGGGGCTTCACTCCCATGACCTCATCTAAACTTGATTGCCTCCCAAGGACTTCCTGGGGAAAGGTCTTATTTCTAAGCTCACTCCCTTGACTATGGGTGGGATTTGTTTCCTTATGGGATGTTGGACTAAGGAGGGTCTCTTTGTTCATTGTTGGCTATTGGCCAGAGTTGACTCTGTTACCACGGGGTCCCTCTAATGCTTAGTTCACAACACGCCTTACCTTTTATTTCCTCACCACAAACAAGGAGAGCACCATGGTGTGGCACCACTTTAGTCACCACTCCTTTGTCTTAGTTTTAGTGTATAAAATATCTAAAAGAGTTTTTAAGATAGTTCCTCTCTCGAAATATTGTACTGAAGATTAAATGGCTGATATGCGTAAATGACTATAGTCATACCTGATTTATAGTTGATACCTAGTAAGTGTGAGATCTTTATTAGCTTGAGAAACCAGCATTATTCAAAAACATTTTGGAGAAATGAGAAGTATCAAGACTACCTTCCAACACAATATCAAAATGCTTTCTGAATCATGAGGAAATCAAATTTCAAGGCTAAAATTTCTGATTATATTACTCTTCTTTCAAAAAGCTTTTGAAGTATAACATTTATGATAACTGGCGAATAAAACATTTAGTCTACTCAATTCTTGACCATGCTAGGTAGCTATGAATTTAATGTAATGTTTTATACTTATTTCACCACTTTTCTTTAAAATGTTTTCAACCTTTATTTCAAAATCAATGAGTTTTTATACCACCATTAAGACATGTATTACATGTTCGCTATGTAAAGCTTTGAGTTTAAAATTTAACTGCAGGATATCAGGCAGTTGCAAGCATGGCATTTATTCATAGACCATTAATTCCTGGTTTTTTTGAGGAGAAACCATAATAAAACATTGAATTTGTTTTAAACTAGGAAGGAGATATTTCTAAATGAGCCATTAGCTTGGGTCATGTAACTATGATTTTGAAAGTCTCAGCATGAGCAGTACTACCACTTTTGTCAAGAAAAAGTGGGAGAATTATACCCTTGTTATTGGAGAGGAAGTCAGATTTTATATATTTTTCTTAGCTGTCATGTTTCCATAGAAACGGTGACTGAAAAAAAATCAATGTTAATTTTTGCTCCATTGTGTCAGTCTTCACACAGCGTATGTATGTGTGTATAAATAAGTGTCTATACATGTATGTGTAAACATACATATATATGAGTATATTTATGAAAATTATCAATTTATTATTGCTGACAAACACCCTGATACTTAAATCCTATATGCAGGAGGAAATTGACAAAGCTGACTAAAACCCCCAGAGAAAAATGTCACCTTTACTTAACTTTTTGTTATACATTTTTCTTTCATCAAACTGATAAAAGTGGGTATGGACCGCATAAAATTCTAGGTAATAGTTTTGGATTTAACTACATGTAAAAACAATATGAAATTTTGCTTTATTTAATCAAAAGTCTATGTGTTTTGTGAATAAGTAGTAATGCTTTTTGTATCTTTTTGCCTTTTCATATTATTGTTACTTGAATAAAAGTACATAATTTAAACTTTTCATTAGTAAAATACTTCCTAGTCATAATTTGGCATATTTAAAAGCACTTGATATTTTATTTTATTTTATTTTTTATTTTAAAGATTTTATTTTTCAGAGAAAGGGGAAGGGAAGAGAAAGAAGAAGAGAGGGAGAGAAACATCAATGTATGGTTGCTTTTGACCTGCCTCCAGCTGTGGACTTGGCTGGAGACCTGGCTTGCAACCTTGTTATGTTGCCCTGGCTGGGAATCGAACCAGACACCTTTGGGATCACAGGCTGGCACTTTATCCACTGTGCCACCAGCCAGGGCTCAGAGCACTTGATACTTTAAACCTAGAGATTTCTATAAGAATACGATGAATATTTTCAGTTCTTGCAGAGGAAACTTTGTTTCTTAATTATGGCACAATACCAAAACAGTATTGAATTTCTTTAGTTATTTTTCAAATGCTGGATTTTGATGGAAAATGACTATAGACTTTCTACCAATTTTCTTAATATATACTGCAATGTGAAGGTGTCAACATCCTCTGGGGAATAATACATTTAAGATAATTTTGGGATAGGGAAGGGTTGTGGCAATAATTTGAGCTGTGTGAAAAAAGTCAGAAGGGATCCAAGCTGAACGTTTAGGTGCTTTAAGTTCTTTCTCTTAAGTAGTAAACCATATGCTAGGAAAGCAAAATAAATTAGAGGTCTTTTCCAGCAGATGTGGTGTATGATAATATATCTTTATCCTTTATGGGACTATTTAGATTCTCTCATGCCTAGAGTTGTTGGATGGTTCAGCATTGCTAACTCATACTATGGTAGAAGCACATTTACCAACTGGAATACAGTGTGTATTTTTCAAATCTTTAACAGTCCAATGTGTAGTCAAACACTTTTTCAAAGTTACTTAGATCAGCGTCTTTCTGTACAAATTTAGTCACGTCTCTCATTTCCATTACAGTTAGATTCATTTGTCACGATGTACACTTCATCTTGGGTTTTCTTTATAACTGGGTTGACTCTTAAAAATTTGCCTGGAGTAAAACCCATTCTTTGTGGTGTGCAGTTCCATTACCTCGAAAATGCGATCCTGATGTCCCTGTGCAACCAACCTTCTCCTGCAAGGCTAACTGTGACTACTAGAATCTTCTTTCCATCTTGGAAATATTATCTTTTGAGAATGTTATGTAAACGAGAAATTATAATATGCAGTGTGGATCTGGACTCTTTCTGACAAAATGAATTGAGGATTTATCCATGCTGGGGTATGAATCAATCATTTGTTCCTTTCATTGCTGAGTGGGATTCCATAGCATGAACCAGAATTTATTTATATACCAGTTGAAGGACATCTAGGTTGTTTTTAATTTATATTGACTATAAATAAAACTACTATAAACATTTGCACACAGGTTTCTCTGCAAACACAAATTCTATTTTCTTTGAGTAAAAACAAGAATGGCACTGCATGTCACATTGGTATGTGCATATTTAAATTTATAAGAAAGTACGAAAATGTTTTCCAAAGGGCTGAGTCATTTTGCATTTCAGTTGCTTCCCATCCTTACCAAACTTAGTGTTACTGTATTTTTTTCTTTCCCTATTCTAATAGTTATGTGGTAGTATCTCATTGTGGATTTAATTTCTGTTTCCTTTATTTTTGAATGATGAACCTTATTTATCTATGTATTTAAATATTCTAGTTTTCCATGTGTGTACCTTCCTTGATAAAATTTCTTTTTTAAATTTTACCAATTTTAACTTATTAACAACTTGTTAGATGTAGTTGTATATTCCAGATATAAATTCTTTTCAAATATGTAATTTGCAAATATTTTATTCTAGTTGTGGCTTGTCTTTTCATCCTTTAAATAGTAATGTTAATATTAATAATGTCCAGGTTATAATATTTTCTCTTACAGAGCATGCCTTTGCTATCATATTTAAAAACACATTGCCAAGTGCAAAGTCACACAGATTTTCTATTATGTTTTCTTCTAAAACTGTTATGCCTTTATATTTTACATTTATTATAGTTAGTTTTGAATAGTTTAAAATATGTACTCAGGTTCATTGATTTTTCAAGTAAATGTCCAATTTGTCCCATATCACTTTTTGACAAGACTGTATTACCTTCATGAAATTGCCTTTGTAAAATTTAATTAGTAATATCTAGTTTTTGCTCTGTATTATTTAACAGTAAGGAATATGTCATATTTATATGGTTCTTTTTGTAATCTTTTTTGATCTTGTAGATTCAGTTTGTTACCATATACAAAACTTTGGCTTATATTTTGATTGGGATTATGTTAAACCTATAAATCAGATTGAGTATTTTAATCCATTATTAACTAGAGATAATCAGTTGTCTAAATGAGGAGAAATACTGTGATATCTAATGTAAACAAAAATTCTAAGCATAAGTTTTTCTTAGTTATGATATTTTATATGATAGATAATATGGTCATTAAGTTACTTTGTATTTGGCTACATGACAACTGATATTTTGTGAGTGACTATATAATTTCCTTTTCATCAAGAGTGTTCACAAAACATGCCCATATGCTGAATTAAGCTTTTACCCCTATGAAGGTTATTTTTACTAAATTATGGATTCAATTTTCTAGCCTAGCTTTATTTATCATGCTGGTAACCAAATATGAACACCAATAGTTTATTAAGAATTAAAAACAAGGGCACAGAAAAATATTGATTGTGACTAATCTTTTCATAAAACAGTGAAAAGTTAACTTTTATTTATTTTAATATTTCACAGCTCTACATTTTTAGAGAAATCTACATTAATACATAAATATTTGTGACTTTGAATTTGCAAGTGTTAGAATTAGAATTTTTGTTCTTAAATAGAGTTTGGAACAATGAATCAGAATTATGCATTTAAATATACTGGGTAGGCTGTATGCCTTTAGATAAAAGTTATTTCAGATTCAGCATTCTTAAGATTTATTAACAGTGATTTCTGTCATATGTACTTTGATATGGATATAGAATATAGTCCATATTATGGTGTATTATTCCACAATGGAATGCACTTCCTATTTATACTTCATACATTTGTTCCAAATTCTGCATTTTAGAAAGCTATATAGCAAATTCCTTTATCTACATTCAAATTATTAATTCCTTTATAAAACTGATTTTCCTAGAATTGTTTGATATGTTATAGCTTAAAGCTTAAAATTTTATATTAACCTTGTGGTAAGTATAACAAAATATCCTCACAAATTCCTAGGTGTTAAAGAATGATAAATCATTTTTACTTGAAATGAAATAGATGCAGTCTTCTTCTCTCCACACAAGTCAACACAGTTCAATATGATGGAAAACATAACTATATCACAATTGGGTTAAATTTCATGGCCATTATTTCTTTTATAAAAATGCTATCATCTTAAAAATGTGAACATTTGCTCATTTCCTTTCTTGACCTAACATAGTATTTAGTCATTGGTATTTCAATTATAAAGCACATGAAATCACTGAACAGGAAAAAATATTAAGAATACCTTAATTTTCATCACTTTAGGAGTTATTGATTGTACCTTACTCCAAAAAAGCCAAACATAAAATAATCATAGCAAAAATTGTAACAAATGGAAGTCTAACCAAAAACAATATATTAAGGACTTAATGCACAATTATGAAAACTGTGGTCCTTTTTAAATTTGAAATCAACTGCAAACTGTGTTAATTTGAGGGAGGTTTTCAAGGTTAAGATTATTCATTGCCATTCTTAATAGATTATTCAAACATTGGGTAACTGCAGCTTTATTTTCCTTAGCCCCTGGAAATTTCCTTCACTAGAAATAACAAATGGGTTCCTTCTAGCTAATAAAAATCCAAGGAAATAAGGTATAAAGATCAAATTTGAAAAGGATGCTGCTATTGCTATAAACAATATTTTTATGCCACATGACTCCCACCCCCAGGGCTGGATAGTGTTGTTAGCCAATTTCCAAATTCTTTCTGCACACTTTCCCCTGAACCCTTAAATTCTTTATCTGCCCAGATGAAGTTCTATCTTGTTTTCACAGGGCCAACATAAGGGCCGCTGCCCAGAGTTTCTGCTCCATGTTAAAGTACAGTCGAGTCCATTATCCAGGTTGCTTTGTGTGTGTTTCCAGTGCACTCCATTGCTGTGCTGCAGTGTTCAGGATCCCCCCTGGAGCCTGCGTGTGGAGTCTGCACAGCCCTGAGCCACGTGGCTCCTAAGGTCACATGGCCACGAAGAGAACAGGCAATTGCTCCATGTGAGCACAGGTCATCAGGCAAGAAAGAGAGTTTCTTTGTTCCTCCAGGATTATATTAGTTTGGGATTGGGAAGATCAGAAGCTTTTTCAAATTGGCCAATGAACTTCCCAAGTTCTCCCCTACTTAGATGGATAGGCCTTTTTGGTCAAGCACCTTCCCCTGTGCCTCCCAACAATCTGGTTCCAGAGGAAAAAAGGCAGAGAAATGTTATGACCCCTGCAGTGTGAAGCTGTAGATTCCTGGTGAAGTAAACAGATTTATGCTCCTCAGTTTATTAAGCTCAGTGTCCGCTTCTCTTTGCTCCCCTTTCCTTTATTAATAATTAGCTAAATACCAACAGTAACCATTTGATGTTAATAGAGGAATACAGACATCTATGTGGTGGGGCATCTGGGTGGCATTCTTGTTTACCCGCCACCCCTTGGTTCTTGCAAGTGAGAGCCACTATTTGAGTGGTTCCCAGAAAGTCACATGTAACATCTCCCTGAAGAGCCCCTTTCTCTTTTGGGCTTTGTTGTCCACATGGATCTTCAGGAATCAGACATAGGGTCTTCATCAGTGGTATATTTTCTTCAATCCATCTTTCCCAATTTAACACAAGATTATGTGAGGTAGTTAGAAAAGGGTTTATCTTACTTTAAAAAAAAGTG
>PVIW01002300.1:123644-227879 GCA_004026585.1 Noctilio leporinus
CGGCCTGCAAACCCAAAGGTTGCTGGTTCGATTCCCAGCCAGGGCACATAATCAGGTTGCAAGCCAGGTCTCCAGCCAGCTCTGTAGCTGGAGGCAGGTGAAAGGCAACCATACATTGATGTTTCTCTCCCTCTCTGCCTCTCTTCCTTCCCCTCTCTCTAAAAATAATAAAATCTTTTTTTAAAAAATTAAAAAAAAAAAAGTGTGGACATTCTGTTAGACATAATAAGAAGACATATTGGTAGATAACTCTATGGATTGAATGGGATGATTTACCAACTTGGAGTGGATATTAATTTTCATCTCTTTTATATCCAAACTAGTGTCTTGGGCCATTATCTGTCTAGGCGAACAGGCAGTCTAATATTTTTATTTTGGGACCTCCAAGAATTAATTAAGATTTCTGAATGCTTCCTAAATCAATAGAAGCCTTTATTTCTGTTGTATTTGTATTGAAATTTCAGGACTCAGAGGCATACTTTCATGAAGATTACAAATCTGCAGCTGTCTCTGAAACATCTACTTTAGAACCAGCTGAGGGAATTACAGTTAACTAAAGGGAAGACTGCAGAAACCCATTCCTCATCCTTACGGCTGTTTCAGAAGTGTTCGCTGTGATAGAAGTTGTCAAACAGCTTTCGAGACTGGGACTAAGTCTCCTACTCTACAGCCACCAGTGTTAACATAGCTCTCAACCTACTGTCTCAATTTCATGTTCAACCAAGGTTGCTCTAGCTTGAGACCATAAATCTTTGGCTTTAGTTTATAGTCTTATGCTTTTGCCATTATAGTCAAAGCCCATTCTCAGCATCAAATATCTGGGCATAAATCAGCTATAATCAGCCCTCCATCAGCATTGAGGAAGTATTTTCACATGGTGAGGAGATGTTTAGATCATTTGTTATGCCAACCACATTGCCCCTCCTCTCAACCATTTCACACATGAGGGCATATTTAGCGTCTTTCATGTGTTTTTTAGTAGAAACCATGCTGGAATGAACAGCCTTCTACATATATACCTGTATATTTGTGCAATTATATTTTAGAGTAAAATTTTAGAACATCTATTATAGGGGCAAAGATTAAATATTTTAAGACTTTGGTACTTATTTCCAAAGGGCTTTTATACTCACTATACATTTTTTCCTCCTAACAATGTTGTATGAGAAACATAACTCACACTAACTCATCAATTATATCTTTGAAGCACCTTGCATTTTTCAAACAAAGGATTTGTTCATGCTTTACTCCCTATATTGGTCTTGTGGAACTGGCAATATTATTTCAAATTTGCCAATAATAAAAATAAGTTTAGGAGATTTAACTATCATGATTAAGGTCAGACAGATAATAATTGGTTGAAGTGCTATTTAAATTTGAATAATATGAACAATATTTATTGATTGATTTACTCTCTTATTTCCTACGGACTTGTTGAGCACCTACATTGGAGCAAGCTGTGCATATGCCCATTAGCTGGCAGATAAGCTCTCTGATATCTCAGAGCTTACATTCGGGGAGGGATGCAGACATTTTGCAAAATACATATTTATTAATGTTGCAGTTGTGATAGGATAGGTACATACTGGATGTCCCATGCAAGGAGAGTACGTGAGGGGAGTTGGTAACCTAGCGCAGGCATTAGGCATGGCGCAAGGAATATGGAAAGCAGAGGGAATTATAAGAGGGCCACTGTGGGTAGAGCTGAGGCTGAGAGTTTGCATAAACTAAAGCTAAAGCTTTAGTTTTGGATAAAGCTAAAGATGTAGAGGCCAGAGTGTGCAGAGCCCTATGATCCAGAACTTTTCCAAGTTCCGGTTTCTTAATTTTTCTTTCAATAGTTTATGGTCTAACGTCTTTGTCAAATAAAATAAACAATGGCTCACTAAGACATGAGCTTTAAAAATTAACAAAATAAAACATATAAAAATACAAGTCCCAAATTTGTTTTTAATTTCCTCTGACATTAAATTGCTCTGAGATGCCATGAAAATATCTAGATGCTTGCTTGTGGTTTCTGAGCTGGTCATCCTGCAAGCACGGGGCTGCCAATGGCAAAACAAGCAACACTGCTTTAGGTATGGCTGTGCCTAAAAGCTCTAGGACGCATGTGGGCACCATTATTGAAGGTCTGTTTGAAGATGATCATACTGGCTACAATGTGAACAGACTAGAATGGTGGAAAGAATGAATTTGAGTGAATGAATTAGGTCATTTCATAATGTTTAAAGTGATGATAATTTGGACCAGTGCTGTAGGAAGATGCTTTGGGTCCCCTAAAGATATCTTCCTTTAATCCCCAGAATCTGTTAGTACGGTGAAATTTTGCACCCTCGCTTATATTATGTGTTTGATGCACAGCTGATTTTAAGATAGGAAGATTATTCAGGTGGCTCTATTTAATCACATGAGTCTTTAAAGTAGCCTTTTGCAGCTGGTTATAGAAGAAGTCGAAGGGATTCAAAGTAGAAGAAGGAGTCACTGCACCGCTGCTAATTTGGAGTGGTATGTTGAGGAATATGGGTGGCCTCCAGAGACTGAGAGCTGTCCTCTGCTGAGAGCCATGAAAGAACTGGGGACATCGGTGCTATAATTGCAGAAAGTTAAATTCTACCAGTAACGGGACTAATCTTGTAGGGGGAGCCAGCTGACATTGTGACTTCAATGTCTGGGCAGAGAACCTTAGCCCACACTCTGTGGACTTCTGACCTACAGAACTGAGGCCTGAAAAATAGTTGTTTTAACCTGCTAAGTTTGTGCTAATACAGCCAGAATGGTGGTAATGGGGAGGTAAAGAAGTGGCCTAATGTTAGCAATATTTAGTAAGTAAAATGGATGGAACATAGAGATGAATCTTACATAGGGAATGAGGGAGAGACAGAGGTGTGGAAGATGACTCCTAAATGTCTGGCTTGTGTAACTAGGTGGGTGCTAGTTTCATTGACAGAGATAGAACATGGTGGAAGAGGATCAAGCTTGAGGGGGTGGAAGGTCATGATTCCTCTATTAAGCTGTATTTGTTTTGAAGTAACTGTGATTCATCTGAGAACTGTTAAGCAAGCAGTGGTATTTATAGACTTGGAACTCAATGGAAAGTATGGGCTTGGAATATAAATGTGGGAGTTATCTGTGTTGAGGTGATGATTAGAGCCTCAGGGTGAGTAGAACCTGCTTCCAGGACAGAGCCCAAGGGTTTAAAGATGAGGAGGAAATGTGTATTGAGGTGGTAACAGTCTGAAAGTTAGTAGGAAAGCAAGAAACACTTAAATGAAAGAACTTGTATTTGTTTCCTACTGCTGCTATTGCAAATGACCATTAAGTAGGTGGTTTAGAATAACATAAATTTATAGGCACACATTGCTTAATGACAGGGGTACCTCCTGAGCAGTGCGTCATTGGGCTATTTGGTCATTGTGTGCACATATCATAGGGTGCACTTACACGAACCCAGATGGTGTAGTGTATTGTACACATTGACGATCTGGTATAGCTTATTGCTCCTCAAGCTATATACCTGCACAGCAAGTTAATGTACTGAATACCATTGGCAATTGTAATGTGTTCTACTAATCACATTGGCTAAAATGTAACTAGGTAATAAGAAGTTTTCAGGTCCATTATAGTTATGGGGCCACCATCAGGCATGTGGTCCATCGTTGATTGAAATGTTGTGTGATGCATGCATGACTGTATGATCTACAGTTCTGTCGGTAAGAAAAGTTTGCCATAGACCACACTGAGCTAGAATCAGGGCATCAGAAGGCAGTATTTCTTTTTAGAGGTTCCAGATAGGATACATTCTCTTGCCTTTTACATCTTCTGGAGTTGCTTGCATTCCTTGGTTCAAGGCTCTTTCCCCAATCTTCAAAGCCAGCAGCATCAAGGCAAGCCCTATTAAGACTGCTAATATAACACATTCACAGGACCCATGGACTAGAATGTGGATATCTTTGGGGGCCATTATGGTCTCCCACAGAAATTAATGATTTATATACAGGATGTGTGATGTGATGAACTTGGAGAGAGCTGGTTGATTAACACTGGAGGAAGGAGTAAGTAATAATAGTTCAGTAGGTTTGGAGTGAAGTGAGAAGAAATGGGGTGGCTTTATAAAACCTTAAGTGTGTAAGTAAAAGGAAGGAGAGTATGGCTATGGGTGGCTTGGGATCTAGGAAGAGTCATTTTATGGGAAATCATAAAAATGTCTAATGGCCAATACGAAGTATCCAATTGAGAGAAGTTGTCTACACACTAGAGCAGTAGAAAGAAGTGATATTCATTAGCCTAAGGGTCCTGAGAGGACAGGTACTTAAGCCTGCATTTATGTCTATATTTTATAGAAATATACACTTGAAACCTATATAGTTTTTAATTAATTAAAAAAGATTTTCTTTATTATTTTTATAGGGAGGGGAAGAGAGAGAGGGAGAGAGACATCAATGTATGGTTGCCTTTCACCTGCCTCCAGCTATGGACCTGGATGGAGACCTAGCTTGCAACCTGGTTATGTGCCCTGGCTGGAGAATTGAACCAGTGACTTTTGGGTTTGCAGGCCAGTGCCTTATCCACTGTGCCACCAGCCAGAGCCTGAAACCTATATAGTTTTATTAAACAATGTCAACCCAATAAGTTCTTTTTATTTTTCACTGATTTGAGAGAGAGAAGAGAGAGGGAGAGGCGTCAGTTTGTTGTTTCACTTATTTATGCATTCATTCATTGATTCTTGTATGTGCCCTGATCAGGGATTGAACCCACAACTTTGGCATAAAGGGATGATGCTTTAACCACCTGAGTGAGCTACCTGACCAGGGCTCAACCCAGTAAGTTTAATTAAAAAACAACAACAACAACAAAAAAAAAAACAGTAAAAATGAGGTTGGGATGGATATACATGTAGATACAGTTATGTGTTTATTAGTAAAAATCTGAAAGATTCTCATTTTATGTCCTCTTTTCTAACTGTATATGCCAACCAGGGAAAGAGAATTGATTCTGCAACCTAGGAACACAATCATTAAATATAAACATAGCCTACTGCAATCATATTCCCAGTGTGACAGGTACTGCCTGCTACGTGAGAAGGTCCACCTCACACTGCACATAATGAGATAACTCCCTGATGTGGCCATGTTTTATGACCCATCAGGCTTTATGAGATACTTAATACTATTTGAGAACCATAAACATTTCCCACTAGCTTTCTCTTAAAACACTGACTAAACAGCAGTTTGTTTGATGACCGATACAACCAAGATGGTTAATGGAGTCTCAAAAGATTCTGAGATGAAATAGCACTATTTATGGAAAGAGACATGGATGTGCAAGTTACAAAATATATATATCACATCTTGAGCCCAATTCATTACTGAACTGAAGGTCAAAGCACCCATTAGGTCCCAGAGTCCAAGGCCATCAGCGAATCTTTTCTTATACTGGGTTGGCTAAAAAGTTCATTTGATCATTCCCAAATGATAGCTCTAGTTGTGCTTAGTTGTTTTTAACATCATTTGAAACAATTTTATTAGATTGTACTGTGACAGATGTCATATCATTGTGCATCTAAAAAAATGTAAAAAACATCAAAATTAGTGAATTTTTATGTAGCTATTTTACTATTGAAGATGGAAAACATAAGTAACATTTTCAGCATATTATGCTTTATTATTTCAAGAAAGGTAAAGATGCACCTGAAATGCGAAAAAAACAAAAAAAATTTGTGTATGGAGAAGGTGCTGTGACTGATTGAAGGTGTCAAAAGTTGTTTGTGAAGTTTTACCCTGGAGACTTGCTGGATAATGCTCCACAGTCAGGTAGACCAGCTGAAGTTGATAGAAATCAAGTGGAGACCTCCATCGAGAGCAATCACTTGGGAGGTCACCAACATACTCAAAATATCCAAATCAATAGTGATTGGTGAAAATTTAAAAAATATGACTGTATTTTACAGAAAATAAATAAATGGACTTTGGCTAACCCAAGATGTCCACGAAGTCTGAGGCAACAGGAGAGGGATGCTAGGTATTCTAAGTGCACCATTTAATTAGAGGAGATGACACTCAGCAGTGGACCCTAGTCAGGGCTGTCGGATAAGACACAACACTTCCAGTTAAACTTGAACTTCAGATGAGGAGCAAACAGTTATTTAGCATTAGGTCCCAGATTCTACAGGGAACATACACTGAATTTTTGCTGTTGTTTACCTGAGAGTCAGATTCAAATTTAACTGGTTGTCCTCTATTTTTATTTGCTAAATCTGGCATCCATAACTGTAGTAGTGAAATCCAGATTACCTTCTATTTGTCTAGGATAAACATATTTGGTAGAGAAACAAAGCTGGGTTCAGAGGCTGAAAAGTAATATTTGAACTACTTTCAGACTTGAGAACTCTAAGCATATTGTTTGAAATCCAAAATACTAGCATTTCTAGGATATTTCACTAGTTCTTAGGGATAATCAGCAGTATGTTTGCAATTGAAATACGGCTAAAACAGCTATTCTGAGGAAACACATATGGTCGCTGCATGTATTCGTGCTGTGGGTTTCCTCAAGGTCTTCCCTGATAAGATTTCAGGACTAATTTCCTATGGGTTTTTGTTTGTTTGGGTGCAATATAAAACACTATAGGGAAAGGTAAGTAATATATTTTGGTATGTTCATCACTCATCAATGAACTGGGCAAATACCATAGTCCTAATCTTTTCAGGATAGGCTATTTTTTCAGTCCTGTTTAGAAAGCAGCAGCAACTTTAGAAAGTTGAGACCAAGCATTACAATCAGCTTGAAATCTACATTCTGAGTGCTAACTTATTCAATAGATATTCCTAAATGACTACACTGGCAGAAGAAGTAAAGATAAAATGGTAAACAAGATAGACAATGCCTAGTACTAGAGATGTTAATACAACCTTATGTTAGGGAGACAGCATGATGCAAAGGGCATCTATGAAAGAAGACAACACAAATAAAATATGTTGATGTGACAGAGACACATTGTGGTGGGCCCTGTTAGCCTGGGTGGTCAGGGATGCTGGCTGGAGGGGCGACACTTAAACTGAGATGCCGAAGCTGTTATTCAGAAGGGCAGCAGGGAATTGCTTGGTGAGATTAAAATATGGAGAGGAGGGGAGTGGGAAGTGTGACAGGAGATGAAGTGAGAGGGGCAATTCTGCAGGGCTGTGTAAGTCAGGGAAGGGACTTCTTCCCTCTTTGCTGGGAAGCTCTTGGAGTGCTTTGAACAGGAGAATAACTTCACTGTGCTGAATTGGAGAAAAACAAAATGGAAATCTTTTTGGGTCAAAATGAAATGATTCTAATCTGCCCATGTGCCAAAATACAGAAAATGGCAAAACAGTATTAATAGCTGTAGCTAAAAATCAGAGCAAAGACAAAAATGTGCAAAAAAATTACAATAAAGATATGTTATTATGACAATGGAAGTGAAATGATTTCTTGTTAAAAACAAAAGTGCTCTCATACTAGTTAAGAACAAAGAAATCCAATAAAATAATTAGACTCGTTGATTCATAAAGAGATGTACATAGATGTTGTTATTGAGCTGCTTTAAAAACAAATTTCCATTTCTAATGAATTGTTTAAACAAATAAAACTATTATACATTAAGCCTAAGTTTTTGAATTGTAATATAAAAATACTGATCAATTTTCAGACACTCTATAATAATTACAATACTAATTCTTAGATGCTAATGAAAGTGAATTACAATTTTTATTGTGATAATTTCTCAATTTATACATATATGAAGTCATTTTGTTGCATTTCTGAAATGATTATATGTCAATTATGCCTCAGTGAAAATAAAGTTAAATTAAAAAGTTGAAAAAATACATTTTTCAACTTGAAAAAATACATTTTTTTCCGTACTTTGGAAAATATTTGACTGTTCAAATAAGCAGCATTTCCGTTTAAAGGAGAAAACACTTTTTAAAGTATTTATTTGTTTTTGGAGAGAGGAAAAAGGAAGGAGAAAAAAAGACAGAAGTTTCGATTGGTTGCCTCTTGGACATGCTGTGGCGCAGGAACACAGGCACATGACCTGACTGGGAATTGAACCTTTCACTTTGCAGGATGATACCCAACCAACTGAGCCACACCAGTAAGGGCTAAAGGGGAAAAATGTCTGATAAGAAATGAAGTGAAAATAGAAAATTATAGGGAAAAAGCCATGTGTAACCCATATGGTTACACAGAATTGAAATTGTACAATGTACCTGAGTCTGCCAGGATACTGGAAGCTAATTATCATAGTGAGAAGGACTGACCTAAATAGAAGTGACTTCAACATCTCCCCACCTCCAAGGTGCTACAGATTCCGGGGTGTGTGCATGAGAGTGTATGTCTGTAGGTGTGCCTGTGAATGTATGTCCATGTGTCCTTGTGTCTGTGTATGTTTGGGTGTGTGTCTGTATGTGTATGGTGCAGGTTGGGAAATGTGTTGAAAACTACATAGTGTTGATTATTACTAGTCCTATATTTTCCTGTAGGGAAGTAATTCTCGTGGTGTAATAATTGCCTTATAACTCATTGCTGTTCATACTTGAGAAACCATTTTATAAGGAGAAATGTGGATGCAGAGGAAGGGCTTTCAATTTCAATTAACCAAGGTGACAAAATTGAGTATGGTTTAGGAAATGACTTGAGATTTTCTAGGACATTTTTTGTGAGAAAAGCACTCTTCCTGGCTGTCATATCTTTAAAACCATTCCCCAGAGAACTCCTATGGTGTGAAATGCAGTTCCATTTTATCATTAAAGAAGGAAAAAATCTCATACAGATTAGTTGGGAAGTTTATTATAACAGACATTCTGCACTTGACAATTTCTGTGTCAAGTTTATAAAGTGAGGTGATAAGTGATTGGTTGTCAATCTTGATATCCAAGTGAGAATAACCCTAAAATGGAAATCATTTAAGTCTAATTTGCTCTAACTTGCCATTACTAATATTTTAACTGAAATATATTAACATATGTTTCATGTCAAATTGAAAGCTTGTTCCTTTCATGTCACACAAATGGCAGTTAATGGTCCTTAAAACTGGTTAAAGGGACCAATTTCCAAAACAACTTAAGGTAATATTCACTCATTCTCAACATTTGCTGAGTGAAATAGAAACAATGGTAAAGTTTGTGAAGTGCTCGGTCATCTGGCAAATCAAGATGAAGCACAAAGGATATGTTAGTTGATAAACAAGTGACAATTTATTTCATGGACGAAAAGCAGATGGTGGTCGGAGGACCGGATCATTCACAGTTACAATCATGCCTAAAAGCATCGGGTAATTACAGTGCAATGTTCCTCAGTCAGACCGTGTCATTGCTTGAGAGAGCAGGTTGCTTGGGAGACACGAAAGATTTTCTTCCTTATCAACAGTGAATTACATCCTTCATCTCTGTAATTAAGCCTCTTGATATGCATGACAATGAATAGCATTGAGATCATGAAACAAAACAGGCCAAATATCCTGTTTCTGCGGTTAGGGAAACTACAACAAATCCTATCTCCTTTTGCCTCAACTTGGGTGTATGAAAAAATGTTGACAAAGAGAAGATACTGGCCATGTTTTGAAATATTGTATATTAAGTAGAGATAATATTTGATTCTTTTAGTTGAAGATCTTAATTTCAATATATAAATTACATATGCAGCAAGTTGTATTCCTATTGCTGTTTGTGGTCTGTTTTATGTGGTTATATTATTGTGAGTTTCCTGAGAAGTTATGCTGTATCATCTCTGCTCTTATAACCAAAATCATCTAGTATATAAACATATTGTTCCTTATTTAATTGAACAAACACTTTCATTGAGCATCTTTTAGGTCCCAGGAATCATGCTGGTTTCTGAGGATATAGAGGTGAACAGGGCATTATTACCAACCTCAAGAACCTTATATGAAGTTAAAAGGGATAGATCAGTAACAAAGTTATGGAAAATCATGTAATAAACCATAATACAAAAAGGCCTACACAAAGAATACAGCTCATTTGATATGCAGTAAACTGGTATTAAGGCCAATCTTGGGTTGAATCTTTTACCCATGTGGGAAATGAAGCCATGATTTTGGATTCTCATCAATATCATGCTTCAAGGAACTGGGTCCATGAACTCAGCCCTCTGGAAACCCACTTATCCTAAACACAACTGATACACCAGGAAACATTTTTTAAAAACCTTCCAAGAAGTAAAATAAACATCACAAGTACCGTGCATTGAAGTTCATATATTTTACTACTATCATTTACATTGAGAGCCTCCAATCAGAAACTATTCCTTTCCATCAGGTGCAAATTTCAGAGCATATCTTCAAGCAGTTGGATAGAATATTCCAGGCAGAATAGTGAATGCTGGCACAGCCTATATGCAAAATTGCCATCTAAAAATAAAATTAAGATAAGGGCTACTCTATGGACTCATTGGATTTGTGTGACTTAAGGGAGAGCAAAAGAATGGCCTCTATGATAAGAAAAACCTATATCTAAACCCCAACGAAAGCAATTTCTAGGCAGGCAGGGCAGAGTGTGTGACTTTAGTTGGTAAGAGGGACTGACCTTCTGAATCAGCCACTTGTTGAATACCTTCTTTAGAAGATTTATAGTCTGGCCATTCATATTTCACTTGTTTCTTTCTTTCTTTCTTTCTTTCTTTCTTTCTTTCTTTCTTTCTTTCTTTCTTTCTTTCTTTTTTAATTTCACATTTTCTTTATTTATTTATTCTTTAAAATTTTATTGTTGTTGTATTATATCCATCCCCTTTTTGCTCCCCTCTGTCCCTTCCCCACCCATCCATTCCCCGCAAAGTCAATCCCACCATGTCCATGGTTCCTTTATACTAGGTTCTTGTCTAAGTCACTTGTTTCTTTTGCTATATTTTCCTAACATTTTTCATCATTGTCTTACCAACAGTGATGTTAACAAGCCATTGTTCTGAGAGACACCACACTTCTGGCTTCTCTCAGTCAGGATATCTTCTTGTCACAAGTCCAAAGGTAAGGAATCTCTTGCAACTGTTGTACCAGCTTCCAGATGCAACAGCTAGTCAAAGACAGCATTTGCCAAGGCCTGCCAGGCCTGGCTGAATAAACACAGGTTATACAGCGACCAGTATCTATGAGAAAACTGACTTTGAGGAGCATAATCAGGTAAGCCAGTTTCATTAAAGAAACAAATGAACCTTTTCTTATGAGAGATAGCTGTCACCTCACACAATTCTCTTACTGGTCACTCCTACTTTTATTTAAATGGGATCACTTAAAAACTGGACCTGAAATTGATCCACACATGCACTGCAGTTCTGTGAAAGATACTATATATTGAAATACATCAAACAGATTTGCAGTTCCACAGTGACGGTGCAAAATCAAAGGAAGGCTAGATATGAGTGCACCTTCCTTTGCCACCTGATTAAATAGTAATGGGAAAACAACAGTGCCTTTTCAATGCATGAGCCCCAGAAGCAGGAGATCTCAGTGGAGAATGCAGAAGAGAGGGTTCCCGTTGGCCATCTGCTCTGTGGGGGTGCCACTGGCAGAGTACAGGATTGGAAAGAAGGTGAGCTTCAGTGTGACACAGGCTTTGTTCCCCTTGTGCTGCAGGTAAAATAGCCAGCCAGAGTGATTTTCAAATGCTAACGCAGAACATGGAACACTTGCTGCTGAAGGCAATTTGGTAGCAACTTTCTTTTCCTATTTTTCTTCTTATGATCGTTTTATAATAAATGATGCACTGATGCTATCGACATGCATTTTTCCCTCCCCTGCACTGCAAGTCTTATGACGCCAACGATATTTATTTTAACTGGCACAGAGATAGGTATTTGGGACTGGCACCTTGCTGAGTTCCTTACGTGCATTGGGTCATTGAATCATAAGGACAATCTTCTGAATTCAGTTCTGGTAATTTACTGACAAGGAAAGCAAGATTTAGAGAAGGTGTAGCACTTGCTGAGGTTCAGATTAACCTAAGTGAAGACAAGGCTCTTGATAAGGTTCGCATGCCACAGCTAGGATTTGAACCAACATATAAATTCAGACTGTAACCATAAGCTACTAAACTTTCTCTAGTAAAAGTTCAAAATCTGCAATTAATGATTTGCAGGAACCTATGTCCACATATGAATTAGGATGATACAAAGCTCACAATGACAGATTCTATCTTGGCAGCATGAATGGTGACCCCCCCGCCCCCCGCCCCAAGAATTAGATGATACTAGAAAATACATGCGCTCAAGGAATTTGTCCTTCATGAAAAAATTGAGTGGAAATGATCTATCTTCACTTATTGATGTATGTTTTCAGATGTTTTCTTTCTTTCTTTCTTTTTATCATATAAAGGTTTATTTACACAACAATAAAATATTGTATAAGTATTTAATCATTTAGAAGTTTATAATTTTCAAATTACTTAGTGATGTTATTACTATTGTCATATGGCCTCAAAACTATTTATCCAGTTTGTAAACTTGCCCATATCTGCTATTGGGCATTTTATTTTTTTATTTTTTAAAAAAGATTTTATCTATTATTTTTAGAGAGAGGGGCAGGAAGGGAGGCATAGAGGGAGAGAGACATCAATGTATGGTTGCCTTTCACCTGCCTCCAGCCACAGACCTGGCTGGAGACCTGGCTCGCAATCTGGTTATGTGCCCTGACTGGGAATCGAACCAGCAACCTTTGTGTTTGCAGGCTGGTGCCTTAGCCACTGTACCACCAGCCAGGGCCTGCTATTGGGCATTTTTGAACCAACTTCTTAATTTCAGGCAGTATTATAATATTGGTCCATGGAAACCACAAGATAACTTGTAGATGTAAGGAAGGGAAGAGGTATCCTTTTATCTTTTGATGCTTAAAGAGTTGTTACTTTATGATAGAAATAACATATGCTTTTGAACAGAAGATACATTAACACAATCAATTCGTAATGCCTTTGTGTTAAGCTTTCATATTTTTAAAACCAGAAAATACAACAGCTTTGATATATCAAGCTACTGTGATGATTGAATGATGTTTTTATGGAACACACCTTATTAACAAAAATATTTTTTAACCTAAGTAAAATATGGCCACATTTTCACTGTATCAAAATAGAGAAATTTCCTTGTACATTTTTAAAAAAAGAAACACACAGAAGCAAGTCCACATACAAAGACATATCCAGATAACGGTGGATCTAATCCAGGTGATTTGGGAGGGGAAATTAGTGCATAAAATATGTGAAATGTGTTTCAATTCTAAAGAGAGCAACTACCCACAGAGAGGAGGCATTTGGAGGGTTTATCATCTGGGCATCAATTCAGAGAGCAGAACCCATGCTACATATTTGAGGCAGAAGAGAAATGAATGTAAAGTAGATGCTTCTAAAACCTTAGACAGGCTGGAAAAGAAATGCATCTAGTACAGCTGTCTGAGTCTTAGGAAATGAGGATGTTCCAGGGATCATAAAATACCCCACTGCTGATCATCTCAGCAGCCAAAAGCCCTAGGGCAGGTTTTCTGGAGAGAATGCACAGAAGCCACGGTCAACTTGAAGGTCCACTATTCCAGCATCTCAAAAATGTAAAGCGTCTTACCCCCTTCCCAGTGTTTCAGAAACTCTTGTCCTGGTGCCCTGCCCTCTAGACCACAAGACTGCTGGTGGGCAGTTAGGAAAGAGGTTTTCAGACTTCCAGCCTCCGTCAAACTTGAGTGGGATCAGAGGGCAGGATGATGCTGAGTTCCAGAGGGACTCCTCAGGAAAATGAATAGAATAGGTAGACATAGAAAGATATTGTAAAAACAAATCTAGGTTTGTAACCAAAGATAAACGTATGCTAAATCAATTTAAAGTTGATTCCAAGAATACTTTCTTTAGAATGGTACAAGATTTGTGACCTTGAGTTAGTTCCAAGGCAACGTACTAGCTTTAGACTAACATGTATTTATTGTTGTTGTTTTGTTTTAATTTAAAATCAACTTACAGAAAAATAACTTGAAGGTGCATGTATTCATAAAATAATATTAATATTAATATTGAGATTTTGTAGGTGGTTTAGAGGGATGTAAGGGATGTTAAAGAAAGAGAGAAGCAGGAGCCCTGGCTAGTTTTCACCTCTGATGATTTGTTGATGGACAGTAAGTGGAGGTTTTAGTTGGCTACTGCCTTGGAAGAGGTGACGGACAGGATGACTAAGCACACTCATGGAGAGGGTGTGTTTAAGCTGAGCATTTTTATCTACCATTCAGACATTCACTAGGCAGTGCCTCAAAAAGACACACTTAAAAAGAGCTATTTAAGGAAATTCTGTGGAACCTTGGAGGTAATTACAAGAATAAAACCAGATGGTATTTGTGTGTGGGGCGGGGGCAAGTAAGAAGCAGAATAGGGACAATTACTGTTTATTATAAGGCTCTGCATTTTTAATCTTTGAAAGGCATATTAACATATTATATTGATTAGTGCAAAAATTAGCAAACAATTACAAACAATTCAAATAAAACAGGAGTTTTCTTGAGTAATCTCTGTATCCCTGGCATAGTGTTAACAATTAGGCATACAAAGCTCAGCTAATTATAATTTGTGTCATCACAATTTTATAGGTTAGTTATGTCTAACATATGTGTGGCTAAAAGTTACAATAAAATATGAAAGTTCAACAATTGAGATACATATTAAAGAATCAACAGTTTTATGTGTAAATCTTAATATATGCTTATTATTTTAAATGTAGTTTTTAATAAAATACACTGCTTCATCAGTGTTTGCTCCAGGAGATGAATGGCAGCAATAAATTATTAGCTCTCATAAAATGTAATCCATAGGATACTTAAAGAGAACCAAACTGCAGAAGTTGGTTCTAAATATCTTATTCTAAAGATCAGACTTCATTAATTTTACCAAGTCATTAGTATATAATGAAAAACTTAGAAAAAAGCATGTTGAGGTATAGACCAGACTGATATTTTTTAGGTTTTCTGCAGCTTCAACTAAGACTAGAAAATTTATAATTGTTTGTAATTGGCATTTGCCTATTTATAAATTCAACCTGGAGAGAACTTCAAGTTTGGGTTGTTATTTTTTTTTTTATTTCACAAAATAAAAATAGCCTTCTAATTTTATTATAAAAATAAGAACCATGCTCACTTAAAAATGTAATTTAAACAATACAGAAGATATATTGTGCAGAAACTAAAATCATCTCTGTATCTACCACCCAGAGATAATATTCAGTGTTTTGGTGAACATATGTTTAAGCATGTCTTCATGCATTTATATTTATATAATATCTATAAATGTATACAATTTTTGAAATTAAAAGTGAGATCACATTCTACAGCATGTTTTAAAATATGCCTTGACAATCTGGTGCAGGCATCATTCCATTTCGCTAAATATTGATTTACATACCTTTCTGAGTTTTTCTGTTTTTTTTTTTTTTAAAGATTTTATTTATTATTTTTAGAGAGAGGGGAATGGAGAGAGGCAGAGAGAGAGAGAGAGAGAGAGAGAGAAACATCAATGTATGGTTGCCTTTCACCTGTCTCCAGCTACGGACCTGGCTGGAGACCTGGCCTGCAACCTGGTTATGTGCCCTGGCTGGGAATCAAACCAGCCACCTTTGCGTTCTCAGGCCTGTGCCTTATCCTCTGTGCCACCAGCCAGGGCATTTTCCCTGGTTTTTAATCGAAACATAACAGATAGAAAAGTATACAGCTTTTAAGTGTGCAGGTAGAGGAATTTTTACAAAGTTTATATATCCGTGTATACCCATGGGTAAAGTAGAGACCATTACCAGCAATCTGAAAACTTCCTTTCTGTCTTTTCCAAGTCACATTTCCTCCTATCACTGTTAGAGATGTTTCATTTCCTTCCAGCTTCCACAATTTCTTTGAGGAAGTCATAGCTTGAATTTTGATCTTCAGAGAGACTATCTTTGTCCACCCTCAACTAAACCCCAGATGCTTTCAATATTTTCTCTCTTGTGTTTTCAGCAGTTTTAACCAGTTGAAAAATATTTTTAGCCATTAACTTTTCAAGTATTGATTCTTCTCTGTTCTCTCTCTTCTATCTTCTGGGAATCTCATGTTAGAATCTTTCTGGGGGACTCTTTTGTTGCTTTCTAATTTTCATTCTTTTACACTCTCTGTTAACATTAATGTTTTCTATTCATCTTTATTTTCATTTATTGGTCTTCATTTCTGTTAAGCCTGGTCAGCGTTAAGCCTACCTATTGGGTTTCTAATTTCCATTATTACTTAGTTTTATAATTTCTGACTATTTTAAAAAGTAAAATATAGTTTTGTTTTGTTTTTTAAAATTAAAAAAATTTTATTATCCTCAGAGAGAGGGAAAGGGAGGGAGGCAGAGAGGGAGAGACACATCAATGTATGGTTGCTTTTCACTTGCCTCTAGCTATGAACCTGGCTGGAGACCTGGCTTGCAACCTGGTTACGTGCCCTGGCTGGGGAATTGAACCAGCAACCATTGGGTTTGCAGGCCAGCTCCTTATCCATTGTACCACCAGCGAGGGCAGTAAAATATAGTTTTCTAGTGATATTTTTTATCTTTTAATTAATATATTGAGTATACTAGTTAGTATTATTTTAAAGTCAGTATCTGATCATTCCCAATAAGTCAATCGTGGAACCATCAAATTGGGCATTTTGGGGGGGGGAGGTTTTATTTCTTATGCTGCCTTGTGACTTTTTTACTTAAATACTGGGCATCATTTACAAAGAACTGAAGTGTTCCTGGATATCTTTCTCCTTCTTCTTCTTTTATTGTTTTTCTTTTTTTAACATTTTATTCATTGTTTTTAGAGAGAAAGGCAGGGAGGGAGGAAGAAAGGGAAAGAGACATCAATGTATAGTTGCTTTTCACCCACCTCCAGTGAAGGACCTGGCTGGAGACTTGACTTTCAACCTGGTCATGTGCCCTGTCTGGGAAATAGAATCAATGACTCTTGGGTTTGCAGGCTGGTGCTAATCCACTGAGCTATACTAACCAGGGCTGTATCTTCTTTACTTAAGAAAAGTTTTACCCTGTTCTCTGGTAGGCAGCCTGAGTGCAAGCAACTCACCTTAATGCATCCACAGTTAATCAGGTGAGGCTGGGTTGCAGGTTGGCAGGTAACATTTAGTGTCTAGCTGGTTCATCCTAACTCCTGGGAATGAAGCTGTTAGGGGATCTGGCTGAGACCTTGGCTGTTTACTAAGGACATATTTTGGTGGATCTTAAATTCAACTTTTATTGCTGTTTTTCAGACCATGCTAGTTGAACATCTGTTTTCATATCTAACTTTTTTTGTTTCCATTCATAATTTCTCCTACTCAACTTAAGAACTTAGCCAATGCCTTAATTATTAAAAAAAAAATAGTGTTGCACGCTGTTCTGTGTGTCTCTCTGTGTCTAGATCTGGTCCCTCAATCAGACCAGTTAAGGAACAACAAATACCACTTTTGTCCTCTTTTTCCTTTTGGGATTTTCAAAAGCTTCATGTTCATTTCCACTCTATAGGCACGGCCTTCTGTTTGGCTTCTCAGTTTCTTGCCCAATACCAAGGACCTTCAAAACATGGGTGAAAAAATCAGCTAACAGAATGTCAGTCCCATCTTCTGTTTCCTTTTCTCCTGGCTTTTGGCTGCTTAAGTCTTGGTTGCTTTATCAGCTCTCTGACAATTCAAATAAATGTTCTCTGTGTTTCACCTCCATTTTCTCATTGTTGTCAGCAAAAACATTGTAGACACAATCTAACCTATCATGGCCATAGAAATTCTAGGTTATTTTAAATGGCTAAATAGTTGCACATTGCATGAGTTAAGATAAGCACAAAGTTATGTACATTTTTTTCTATTGTTTTGATTTCTAGAAAGATGAAATAGCTCTTTATGTGTGTAGTGACTTTTGATTTTTTAATGTTTTATTTGTTGGCACTTCACATAATGTAAATGGCATGTAAGGTTTGATTATTTTATCTTTACATCTTGTTTTATATCTCTTTTACATATATTTTTTATATCTGAAAGGTTGTATCTCCTTCTTATTCTTTTCTTGGAATATTTCTGGGCACACTTGCATGCTTATGCTTCCAAATTTGCTTTATTTGCTTTTTATGTTTAACAATAATTCTTTAGGAATGTTATTGGGATTGTATTACATTCAAATATTTAGTCATCCCATTTGGTAGAAATTACTGTTTAGAGAAACAGTAATCAGTTATTTGCATATTAATTTATTATCCTTCTGGATTAAAAAAATCTCTTTCATAACTTCATTTAATGTGCATCCATTATAAATTAATAATCCAACTTCTGAAACCATGCTGACATAATCAACTCTAAACATAGCCAAACAGACTGATGAAATTTTATTTTTATCTTATGGAATATTAGGTTGTAAGTTAATAAACTCTAAATAATATTTATACTAATTATTATAACAATAAAAACATAAATAATGGCAAGAATAATTAGTGTGTTAAAAACACAGAACCTCTAGTGAGACTGAGTTCAAACTTTATATCTACTGCATTGCATAATTATTATAGTCTGGCACTGTGAAGATTATTTATGTTCTATGTCTCAGTTAGCTCATTTTTAAAACAAAGTGCTTGTTATTATTTAATGAAATGATCAGGTTGATGTTAGTTATTATTATTATTATTGTATTACTTATGTTATTAGTTAGTAGGTATATGTTGATGTCCACAGGCAGGATAGAAACATGGTACACAGGAACAAATTCATCTGGAAGTCATTATGTGCAAATAAAACTTGAGATAATTATAAAACCCCGATAATATTGTTTAATTTCCTACATCTCCCTTTCCCTGTCTGTCTTAGTAGACATGTTCAATGAAAACTCAGTCACTATTTCTTAGTCCCACATCCTCTTTCTACCACTCCCTTTGCCATCATCACAGTTGGTGACTGAGGATAATTGAGAAGCAGAAGGATTTAGTCTTCAAGTGGGAGAATAATTGGCAGGAACAGATAGAACATTTTAGAGAAAGAGATTGTGATTTTATGGGCCCCTTCAAAGCCACATAAACAAAAGGACATTGAAGAGCGGAAAAACTATTTCCCAATGGCTTATTTTCTGGAGTTTGTCATAATTGGATGAAAACAAATCATAAACTACTCCACATCTTCTTTCCTGCAAGTATCTATATTATGTAAGGAAGTTCAAATTGATGTGTAGTTTAATTATTCCCAGTGATGCTAGCCTTTTTCAAAGTTTTCAGATGAATCTTTTGGTAAACTTTCATGAAAGAAGTGTGGAACACAGATATTGTATGCTATGTCCTTAGGAAGGATGGGTGGTCCTCTACAGAGCACTTCATACACGGTGCTATATTGTCATGGTCACTATGATCATGGGTCAAGTCTGTACACTTGTTTTAGGAATTTGATTTTTCTCAGGTATCCAGAGCAGTTTAGGTTCCCTAATCAATATCATAAGTGATTGACACAGAAACCGCAAAGTCAATTTAGTAATTTGTACCAAAAACAAACGAACCAAAAAAACAACAACAGGGTAATTGGGACAAAACACTCCAGTCCACCCATCAATATAGTCTCTCTCTGGAGGTTAATTTGTATGAGATGCTATGTAGCATTTGGAGGTTGGCAGGTAAATGTGAGGTGTTAACCAATTGTGGCATCCAGCTGTCAAATCCTCTTACATCATTTTCAATAAGGTACATGTCTACCAAATAGGCATGGTGTTGGGTTTTCTTGCAGGTTATCTTTTGCCTTGGAATATGCTGGTAGCAAAAGTATTTGGAGTTCCCTCTTTCAGGTCTCCAAGCTGATCATCATTCTTTTTTAAAAACCTTTCTCCAGACAGGGCAAAACAAAAGGGATAAGGTTTTGTTGTTTTTACTCCAATATTTCTTCTACATGAGCACAATTAAAACAAAGATATTTACCTAGTACCATGGGCACTTCCTTACTGATTAGTACTGAAGTGTAAGTCACTTCTACATTTATCATTCCTTATATTCCATTATCCCCAGTTTCATTAGACTTGAGCTTGGAATATATTTTCTTGTTATCCTATAGTATTGCACATATAATATGATTAAAATGGAATCCATCTATAGTAGTTCAGGCTATATATTTAATAAAATATATAATCAATAAAGACACTGAATAACACTTGGGGATAATTTCGGGACCTCCCTACATCTGCTCACTCTAGATATTTCTTTCCTTTAACTCTTACTTTATCATTTTTATTTTTGCTCAGTTTCTTATATTTTTTACTTTTAAAAATTTTTTCTTCTCCCTTTCTTCTACATTCCCTTTTTGTCCCTCTAGCCAATGCCTGAAAGTAGTATTCATAAAAATAGCTGTAGGATAAAATATTTCTACTAATAATTAACCACAGGTAATTAAATATAGTTCCTACCATCTGCTAGGATTGAGACACAAGAAGCTTTATCACAATTTTGTTCAAAAGTAAAAAGCTATTATTATTTTTTTGTTTTGTTTTGTTTTTTAATTTTATTGTTGTTGTATTATATCCATCCCATTTTTGCTCCCCTCTGCCCTCCTCCAAAACTATTATTTTTAACCATCAGGAATTGGAGAGAATCCTAAGTGTATGGTTATGAATATCTTAAGACTTTTGCCTCATTTAACATAATTTTGGTCTCAATGATCATCCAGAGTATTTGATAAATACTCTCTAGGTATTATAGAGGATTCAGATGAAATAAGCTTTTACAGCTACATTTCTTAGCCTTTCATAATTGAAATTCTCCCAATGATGTGATCTCTTGTTACATTTTAAATATTGATAAATGCCTTAAAAAAGAGCTGAATTGCTATTTCCTGAATGTTAATGTACAGTCAATTTGTGATGTGATGAAAGTTTCTATAAGAGTACTTTTAAGAATATTTCCTTCTGAGATACATATATCTATGGATGAAATTAAGGTGTATTCCCTAGGATTTTATTTCCAAGGTAGTTTTCCTAGAACAGAGCATCTCAGACTTTAATGTATATAAAAGTCACCAGGAAATTAGAGTACAAAACAGATACTTATTCACGTAGTTCTGTTCTCAGGGTACTTCCTTCCCAATAAGCTTTTAGGGAACAGACTTCACTCCAAGTATGTCCCCAGTCAGTTATCTGCCTCAATTGGCCTTGGTGCCACCTGGACTCTTGTTAGAAATGCCAGTTCTTCAGCCCTTTCCCAGATCTTCTAAGTCAAACTCTACACGTTAATCAAACTGTGGGTAATTAGTATGTACATTAAAGCTTGAAAAACATAAATCTAAAGAGCTATACAATGGTGCCCAGGGCTCACTCAGAGAATTAAATTAGTGTCATGGGGTAGGGGTGGAGGAGAACAAACACTAGTGGTTCTATGTAAGTTCCTTGAATGATCCATTTTTCTATGAAATGCTCAGTACAATAATATCCAACAACACCTGCTACCAGCAAGATTCAAGTTCTGGAAAGGGGACTGAAAATAGAGAAAACTGGTAACTTTCATTAAGTTATGTGTATGTGTGTATACATACACACACAACTATATATATACTATATATATATATACAAAAATATGTTTATACAAAAAATATATATATAAAGCTAAGTAATTAAAAAAGGCAACTGAGCCAAAAATAATTGTGAAAATGCACATAAATTTAGAATTAGTGGCTTAGTTTTTAATAACTAATTTAACAAAAAAATTGTTAATTTAACAAATAATTATAAATTATTATATTAAAGATGGGAGAGGAATATGTGCAATGATTAAAGAGGGTGACAGTGTGCAGATACAAATAGGTAATGTCTAAATCTAAAAGTCAGGCTACTTGGAAACCTGGAGGTAAATAACAGAGGGGATTTCAAAAGGTGTGGAGAGTTTTCTTTCATGAACAGGAATCAGGATTAGGGAGAGGTGGGGAAGAGCTTTTTTTGTTTGTTTGTTTCATATTTAAAATACAAAACAAGTCACATGGAATTAACTGTAAAAAAACAATAAAAGTCAGATTTTAAGAACAACTCACAAGATTATCGAACATTTCATATCTTTAAGTGTGGTGTGGAGAAAGAAAAGTAAGCATAATCTCTGCCCCACTGTCACTCCAATGTGACCACTGGAGTTCTCATAGGCAGGACCTACTGCATAGTTCTATTTCTATAGTAGCGACATCACTGTCCCATTTGTAATGCATTTACTTGCAGGCCTGTGTCTTCTAACCCACCAAGTCTTTTCCAATCCTCTGTTCTGTATCTCATGTACAGTGTGTGTTTAGTAAACATTGCTCGAATGTAATTAGCAGATTATAAATTCAAGGCATAGCTATAAAACTAGAACCTTTTATGCATGTACAAAGGTATGTTGTTTCTGAGAATTTGATTCGGAAGATACAGTGTGGTGATCAGAAATGCGTATTGCTTCAAAAGGTGGGCAAAGGATTCAAAAGTTAGGCCAGTCAAGAGCCATTGAAATAGAGCTCATGGGGGTCCCTGGGGTACAAAGCAGGTTCTGTGGGATACAGAGCAGAGCAAGTGTGGATTTAAAGACAGGCAACTTAGAGGACTCAGTGCTGGAGGCAGGCTTCCCAGACCATGTCCCTGTGAAGTGCATCTGTGCTGTTGGTGACTCTGGCCATTGCTGTCAGTGCCTGCTGCTAACTAAAGTGAAAATTCTTAGACAGGCTTTGCTAAAAATACCATGACTCCATTTTTTAAAGGTTGCATAACAATGTTTTCTCATTATGCTTGTGTCTAGGTGGATGGCAGCAGGTTTCTGTCTAGCCTCATAATCATTACTCCTCGGAGAGTTTTTTCCCTTGCAAATAGCAGAGAGAGTTGGAGAGTTGAAAAATTAATGAGCAGTAGCCCTGGCTCCGCCTGCCTCTCATGGATACTATAACCTCGGGACAAGTCATTAACCACCTGGAGCCTGTGTCTTCATGTAGCAAATGAAATAATGATTACTGACTATTTGTTTTATAGGATTATTATGAGTAGCTAATGAAGTCATGGGTGGAAATGCCTGAACTACCTGTAAATTTTTACCAGCCTAAGGGAACTTTGTTATGATTACTGGTTTAATGTTATTTGTGTATTTTGTCATTATGTTGTCATTTCTTCAACCTTGGGTGCCCAGATTTAGCCCATTGGGAGATTACTAGGCAATTTGTATGAAAATAGGAAGTTGGAACTAAGCAGAGATTTCACTCACCTGTTTTTTATGAAAATAAACATGACGATGGATCATCAAGGTCCAAGTTGAGGAAGCAGATTGATAATTTACCCCAGTGTATCTAAACAGCTTACAAATTAGATTGAATACTATCTTCATTTTGGAAAAAGGAAAAGGCCCTCACCAGCATGGCTCAGTTGGTTGGGCATTGTCCCATAAAGTGAAAAGTTGCCTGTTGGATTCCTCGTCAGGGCATGTGGCTGGGTTGGGAATTCGATTCTCCATTGAGGTATATTCAAGAGGCAACTGATTGATGTTTCTTTCTTACATCAATATTTCTCTTCCTCTCTTTCTCCCTTCCTCTCCCTCTAGAGATAAATAAATAAAATATTTCTTTAAAAAAGTAGAATTGTTAAATGTGGTTGCTCATGAGAAATATAATTTTCCATTTTAATGCATTTTTTGAGTTCTAAGAAATAGTTTGTGGGATAAAAAATCTGTGAGATAAAAGAATTTGTGGAATAAAATTTTTGTAGGATAAACACAGGAGATTAATGCACGTTAACATAGTGTTTCAAATATTACAAAGCTGAAACAATAATGTGGGGGTATAAGGAAGATTGCTTGATAGGGTAATATTATATTTATATTTTCTAGTCTTTATTTTTGTCCATTTCAAATGCAATGTATCTATTCAAAGACTAGTTTCTTTCTCTACAAGCTAGCAGAAAACTACTTGGAAAAAATTCCTTTAAGTCTAATGAAGGCATTTGTTTAAATTTCCAATTTAAATGTACATGACAATTACAAAGAACTAATTTCAGATTCTCATCAACATGCCGGAAAACTCAAATTGTGAAGTTTTGAAGTCCAAAGATAGTCAACTGTAATCTGCGGCAACAAGGTAGGATGACCTATTTTCCAATGGTCATTTTTCATGACAATCACAAAAATGGCATTTTCTATCACAGCAAACTTTAGACAAGTCATTTTTCTTTTTTTTTAAGAAATAATTGAGCTCCAGCACGCAGGCGCAACATTCCCTGCAGCATGCCTATTTCACGCAGAAGGGGTGGAGGATAACATCAGCCAATTTTTAAAGCCAAAGCTGGACCATGCTATTTTGACATCACCTATTGAGAGGTACAATGCTTCTTTCTGCCCTGGAGTGTCTTTCCTGGCTGCAGGGAAAAGCCAAAGAAAAAAATAATTTTTTTATACTATCTATAGTACTTTGATCAATGTCAAAAGTAAATCACACATATGGAAAGGCATTGTAGGAAGTTCCGGAGAAAGAAAAATCATTACTCATGGGCATAGATGTCATCATCAAGCATGACACTTCTATATTCTTGACTTCTTGCAGTGTATGCCTTCAGCACTGGCTACACAGAAAGACCTTCCTTGGGCCTGATCTATTAAAAAAGTTGTTTTTCTTTTGACTGGAATTCCAATTTAACTGAGGGGAGTGGGTAGTCTGTGTTTTTATTTTCTAAATCTAATTACATTTGGCTTAGCCTTGTTTCTGTTGAGAGGAGACTTCAAGGTACAAAAGCTTATTTTCTGTGGACTAGCTAGCTCATCAGCATGGTTTTTGATGAATATCTCTCAAGTGCTGTCCTTGCTGCTGATCCCAAATTCTCACCCACGTCAATGGGGATGTAAGGAGTGAGCCCCAAATCTAGAAAGGCTGATGCTCTGGGGAAAGGGGGAAAGGCATGTCTGGGGGTTCACTTTCCACAATAGTGAGGGTCTCCTGTGTGGGGCATGGCTCTGAGCTCTGTCCTGAGAGCAATTGCATGGGACCATCTTGGGAGGGGGGAGTGTGGACCTTTCATGCAGACAGAGAGAGCAGAACAAATCAGAAACCCTGTGGGGTGAGGGGTGACAAAGGACTTGTCTTAGGAAACTCCTTCATGTGGTGACAGAGCTGGGTGGCACAAGATGAAGATGGACAAGATTTAAGCCGGCTGGGCTCAGGAACCATTGCCGCACAACTGAAGAGATTTTGCTGTTACAAGTGCTGTGAGCAGGCCCGGTTTCTTGGAAAAGAGTCTAAGCAGATGATTTGATTTAAGTAGCAGCCTGTGACTCTGCTAAATCGATCTAAAAATTTCCTAGTAAAACAAGCAAATATAAATTGTTAGTTAACTCACCATCTAGAATTACCAGCTTTCTAAAAGAATTAGAATTCTTTTATGAGGCAGAAGGCCAACTTGTAGCAGACATGCCCAGTGTCGCTGAAGACTTTTCCTCCGTTGCTGTCAGTGACATCTGAAATGGGTCTTCATGGCCACTTTGGGGCCAATAGATCAGGCTTGTTTTCAATTACACTTTTTATTTTGGAATAAGTTTAGATTTATAGGACGGTAACAAAGATAGTACAAACATCTTATACCCAGTCCTCCCCCACCTTGCATAACTATGCAACACTATTATTGATACATTAATATCAAATAAACTACAGATTGTATTTGAACTTCATCAGGTTTTCCTACTAATGTCCTTTTCTTTACGCTAGGATCTAATCCAATCCTGAATATAATACTGCATTTAGGATTTAGGATATTGGCTATCAAATGCTGGAGAAATTTGGGAGGCCCAGTGTCAAAAAGAAGAAAAGCTAAAAACCAGGTCTTTGGACCACCAAGACTATTCTGTACAGTAGGGTGATGGGCAGCTGGATTTCTGTTTTGATTTATAACCACTTCTCACCAGGTGAGGATGGGGTGTGGAGCCCAAGGATTCTCCAACATAGAGGCATTATGAAATCGTTTAGGGAGATTTATCATACCAATGCTTGGTATACTGATTTAATTGGTTTGGGGTGAAACCTGGGCATTGAATTTATAAAAGTTTGAGAGGAATACATTAGTGTTCACTAGAAAAAAGATCTGCACGTTGCACTTTATGCCGAATAAACTGACCTTCTTTCTAAGATGCTTAAGAAAGGGGAAGAATTTGTTGAATCTGGGTACTGCCATCCTGAGTCGATCAAAACTTAGTTTTAATATTTATTGTTAGTTTCCATTTAGAATAGGTGGAGTTTATATGACAAACATTATTTTATAATAACACATATTTACCACAGATTTGCCTTATTTCAACTGGAAGCAACACCTGCATTTCATGTTAGTGCTTTTATTCGGTACCCTTGCAAGCCACGTGTCCATGGGCTTCCCACCAGAGTGAGCCCTGCTGGCAAAATTCACTGTGTTATTTCATACTCCATTTAATCTTGCTACAGCGATTTCACAGTGCCAGTGTTTTCGGAGAAACTTAAACTATAAGCAAATGAAAGGGAAAAATTAGTAACAACCAAGAGTCAGAGTTCCTTTGTTTTATTTTTTTCTTTCTTGACTGAAGTCAAGACTCTACTAGGAATCTTACCTTTCAGGGGTTAAGGTCATGCTAGCAGTGGCAGTGAAGATCTTGCAGAATGTAAAGAAAAAGAATTTCTGGGAGGCTGCAGCTCTGTGGTATAGTTTATTTGGTGGTGTAAAATTAGGGGGTTCACCTCCTAGCTCCCCAATACCCCATCTCCATCTGTCTTGCCATGGAAAAAGTCCAATGGAGAATGATAGTTCACAGTGGTATTTTGAGCATACAACACAAAGTTTGTCACACTAGTGTTCAACAAATGTGTCACAAGAATGAATGAATGTATTTCTACTAAAGAGGTCTCTGTTATGATAGAACATGCTTTTTTTTCTTAATTTGCATGTGTGTTCATGAGCTAAAATACAATTAAACCACAAATAATTTAAAGTTTCAGAGAAGATATGTTTCCCATGCTTTTTGTGTGATCTGTCATGAAAACATTTTAATACATTTGCATGTTCATTTATTGACCATTGATTAATTGAGACCACATCCTGCTGAGGCAAACCAGGTGAGCCTTTGTGACATCCTGTCCTGGTGAAAGGTGCTACTTCTACTTATAATTGGCCACTCTGTCTACCAGAATTTTAGGTAGCCTAGCACATGTCCTAGAAAGAAATGAATAACAGTCAAGAAAACATTTTCTAACAGGAGTTTAATAAAGATAATCATTTTCCATTTATTTGTTTCATCTATTTTAGAATGAATGGATCTATACTTAAACAATTTTATTCGGCATTATGTCCTGTTTTGGTTTAACCAGAAATATTTAAAATATTAGCTTGAAAACATTATATAATTTAGTGATCTTCTGTAATTAAAAAATCTTTATTAGTAATTTGCGTATCTCATTGATCTCTGTGGGCTCTCTTTGCTGAATCACCCTAATGATCTTTTAAAAGTCATTAAAACTATGTTTAGAACAAGTGCCAGCCTTTCAAGTGAGTAATTACAAGAATGTGATGGAGAGGAAATGCATCTCTTGGTGGACATAAGAATGTTTAGAGGTTATTATATTCATTCAACATTTTCAGTTTTTGACCCTCTACTTTGGCATCAGTGTCTTTTATATTAGCATACAATGTAGAACAGATTCTGAGCTCACTTTTGTTGTTGAGCTGAATTCCTGCACAATGGAAGCTAAATGAAGGAAGTTGGGTATTTTGGAAAAGTGCATAACTCAACTCCTCAAGCTGCTGTATTCACAGGCTGGCCTCCACTTTCTGATGACATTGTTATTCTTAACTCAGTGAAAATCTAGGCTTTTGCAACTCTCAACAAATCTGTATTGGTAGATGTCATGAAGAATTTTGCATAGATGGAAAGTTTTGGTGTTTTCTTTTTTAAGTTAGAGGTTCATAATAGCTGCACAGCAAGTTAATAATGAAATCCTTGACATCTAAAATGGCATTCTTAATCAAGAGGACCTAGATACAAATATATTGTAAAATGTACTGTGGTTACTGGTCCAGGGCAGGTGCCTAATGCATTCAAAGTAAATAATTCATTCACCTGGTTTTATATATTATTCTTGTAAACATGAAAGGGTACTGAGATGAATCAGGGAATTTTTATGTGGATGGAACAAGAAAGGATAAGAAAACTATCTTAATTTTTAGATAGAAACCTCCCAGAGCAGAGGAAGCACATTTGCTACAAGTATTGATTTATTAGAAAATTCCTACGGTTTCCCCAGGGATATAAAATGTTCAGGTCTTGCCAACAGTGAATGCAGCCTTATCTTACTTCAGTATTTACACAGTTGGAAAACTCAAGGAGCCTCCACAATGCCTCTGGTGTTGGTTGAAGGCTTTTAAATTAGAGAAAGTTCCTGACCTACCTACAGTGGTTTATATCAAGCCCCCCACAACAAACAAAAGAATGACAGCAACGGATGTGCCACTGGACTGCAACTTGGTTAAATCTCCTGGCAGCAAATAACTTGGCCTTGACAAGCTAAGGACAAAAGCATAGTTAATCGGTGTTTTAAGCATTTATACGGCAGGAGCTAGTGTCAAACTAACCCTTATTTGGACAAAAATGATACACTTGAGATGAAAATACAGAAAGCAACATTTGAAGGCACTGGAGAGTGTCCGAGGGAAGGCAGAAACCGAAGGGGTTGTCAACGTTGCAAGTGGCCCCACAGGGTTGAAACCCACATGGAAAAGATTCTCTCCCTTCAGGGCACATCCTAGTCCATCAGGGAGTGAGAAGAATAGAACTCGGGCATAAAGCAGCAACTGTATTGGGCTTCGGGAACAGTAAGAGTCAGGAGGAAATCCTGGAATTGTGTGGGGTGTCCTTTTCTAGTCTTGAAAAGGCCTCACAAGCATGCGCAGCAGAATTCAGACTTCAGGGACCCTCCTGCAGGCCTCCCAGGCTTTCTCTGATTTCAGCTCCCCCCTGTCCAGGGTTTCACCCTGTTTAGTACAGCCACCTTACCCATCCTGCACTCAGCTGTGCTGTGAGCTTGAACTCCACCTCATTTGTTTCCTTTCTCTTGGGGACCACTGGTCTTGATGGTCTTGATGATCTTGACTGCTAATTGTCTATCTCCACTGCCTTAGTCTCTTTCTTTTCTGATTCTAGGAGATCAATTGCCTGGATATGAGTCCATTTATAATTTCTATGGCTTTTAGATGTTCGCTTTTCAGTGTCTTGCGTTTGGAGTCATTTCTACTAACATATTTCAGGTTCATGGATATTTCCTCATCTGTGTCAAATCTAATGAGCCGTGAAAGAAATTCTTCACTTTTTTCCCCATGTGCTTTCATCTGCTAAATTCCCGAACTGTGCATGATATCTACCTTTTCCACTTGATCATCTGCAGAGTGATCCTAGTTATTTATAATTTCCTCTCTGATAATTCCAACATCTGGATAATCTTCATGTCTGATTATGTTATTGGCTAGGCATCTTGACAGTGGGTTGTTTTACTTTGTGTTTTCTCACATCCTGTAAATTTTGGTGGAATCCCAGATATAGAGCATTAAAGGGTAAGAACTGGGATAAATAGTGCTTATACCCAGAAAAGGGGTTCCTGTTCTATCAGGCTATTTGTGTGGGGTACTTGAGTAATCACAAGCCATGCTCAGTCCAATTTTGTTCTAATAACTATCACTGCCAATGTTTCTAGTGGTGCCTTGTACCTAGACTGAGGACTGTGTTGCCTTCAGGTTTTCCTCTGCATTTGTATGGCACTCTCACATCAGAGGGAATCTGCATCCTTGATCTTGCCTTTCAGTGCTGTGCTGGCTAGTGGTGGGCAATGGAGACATTCTCTGTTATTTTGGTTTACCCTCAAAGTTAGGTACATCCTGTGTGCTAGTGCTTTGTACGCAAGGCAGCCAGGCAGCCAAAGGCTGTCTCTCCTCGTCTTTTTGTCAGTCATCTCCGGCTCCTGTCTGGGGAATTTCTTACGCAGAACAGTCCCCTTCCTCTCTCTCAGCATCAGGAGATCACATACGCTAGTATATAGTAGATAGGACCTGGGCCCAGCACCCTTCCCTGTCCTTCACCCAAATGTATAGGATATTTTTTTCCTTCTAGCTTTCCCTCAGTAGCAATGGTTTTGCTGATTTTTTCTTACCTGCTTCATCTATGATGTCTGCATGGCCTCCTGTCCTGTCTGCCACAGGTGAGCCAGTCACATACATCCCCTGGCCTTTGGGCATGCCTGCGCCTTGTTGCAATTCATGCTGCTTTGTTGGCCTGTGTCCTCAACTCTCTTCTGGCTTCAAGAACAGTTATGACTTTGTAGACTTTGATTATTGTTACATTGGGACAGACAGCCTTCCCAGGTGTCAGAGATGTCAGACATAAGGGAACTCTTGCCTTTGATTAGATGTATTACTAGATATTCCATGAATTTTTTGATGTTTTTTAAAGGATTATGTTTTGAATATCTGGTTGATTATTTGTTGCTGGTATATAGGAATACAACTCACTATTGTGTATTAATCTTAGATCTAGTGGCTTTGTTCGAGTCACATGTGAATTTTAATAGGTTATTCTTCAAACTTTCTAGGTACCCAACTACTAGTCTTCATTTTACTTTTCTTTACAATGATCATAAATTTAATTGCTTCTTCTGGTCTTATACCACCAAAAAGACCTTCAGCATAATGTCACATATAAGTGGTGATAATGTAATATTTTTAATACCATGAGGAGGCTTTTTGTATGAATTTCTTAGATGTTCCTTATGAGATTAAAGGGAGATATATATATATATTTTCCTAGTATGTTAAGGGCTTTTCTGATGACTATAAGTACTTTTTCTGTACCTTTTCAGATGATTATAAGGCTTCTCTGTTGAGTTAATATAAAGAATAACACTAGATTTTAAAATGTTAAAATGGCTTTGTCCTTGAAGAATAAACTTAACTGTCATGATGGAGTGCTATTTATAAACATTGCTAGATTACTTTTGCTCAGTTCTTGTATTATGATTTGAACATCAGAATCAATTTCTGTTATATATAAAAGTTTATTTATAGTTTATTTTAGACCAGTATTGCTGATGTTTTTCTGAGAATTTAAGCATGCTATCTAAATTTAAAAATTTATTAACATATGGTTTTTCATATTTTACTCAAGTATTTTGTAGTACATATATATACCTATATGTAGGTAGACATATACTTTTTCATTTTCAGTACTGGAAATCTGATCCAATTCTCTCTCTCCATCCTCTCTTCTTTCTTCTTTCTCCACTCCCTTTTTCCTCTATCTTCTATTCTTTATCTAGAGTAATCTTTTCAGAAACTTATTAAATTTATTAGTATTTAAAAAATATAATATTTGGATTCGTGCATTTTTTCCATTGTATATTTGCTTTCTTCTTCATTGGTTTCTATCTTATCTGTATTAGTTTCTTCTGTCCACATTCTTTACCTTTTTGTTATTTTTTAAAATTCTTGAAATAAATACCTAGATCATCAATTTTCAGTTTTATGTTATTTTAGTAATACACTTAAAACAGTTTCCTTCTAGCATTATTTAATTCTATCTTCTACATTTGATATGTATGCTTTCACAGTTATTTGTGTTAAGTATTTCTAACCTCCACTTAACTACTTCTTGCAATCCAGAGTTATCTAGATGTGTATTTCTTAGTGTTCAAACAACTGATTTTTAAAACTATGTCTTAAGACTATACTTTCAGGGATCATTTCTATAGTTAATAAAACTATGTCTTCATTAGTAACTTCATCTTTTTAATAGTATGAAAACATACTCTGAATAATAATTCTTTCAGATTTATTAAGGTTTTCTTTGCAGAGTTTCATGTGGATGATTTTGGTAGATGTTAATTTGTGCATTTGGAAGTAATTTATATTCCACACTATACAATTTTAATTTGGGCATATTTATGAATGGAAATGTTGAAATGTTAAACACAATTTTTTATTTATTTTTTTCATCTTTTACTTAAACTACCAGTTACTGAGATAGATGTGGTAAAATCCTCCAGTATAATTATAATATTTCTCCCTTTAGTTATGTCAAATTTTATATATTTACATATTTATAAATTTTAACATATTTTGTGGTTATTTTATCATGTGCATAATAATTGACTTGAGTAATGAAACTAGTGGCGTTATTGGTTTCAGCAGTATGGAACTATTGGTGACCTTTAAAAATTTAGTTTTATCAGAGTGGTAGGAACTAAAGGCTAATTGAAATATAATCAGAGAGAACAAAAGGAGGCATGAAAACAGAAGTTGTAAACAGTTCTACTGGAAGACTTGTTCTCTAAATAGAGGTGTGGGAATGTAATGATGGATGGAGAAGAGAGGTGAGGTGAGATCATGGGAGGTTTTGTGTGCAGTGTGTATTTCAAGAGATTCTTACAGAATGTTTTTTAATGCAGATGAGAATTTTATGCAGAAAAATCTTGAAAATAGAGGAGAGAGGAGAGCTAATTGCAAACCCAGGTCCTTGGGAGAGTCTGGAACCGAGAATACAATGATGAATAGTTCACCCTGCATAACACAAGGGAAAGAGGAGAAAATGGACACACGTACAAGTATCCAGTCATGCAATATGAAAAATAGACATTTATTGAAGAAGATAAAGATACAAGAAACATTGTACTAGAATAATGACATCTCAGTCCCCTTCAGATTAGGCACCTTGGGACTGCACACAGTTCTCCAAATGGCCATCACCTAGCTGCCCAGTTGCATATTCCTGAGTCTCATCAATGGTCTGATGAGATTCCCTTTCCAAAGTGATTTTAATTTTGGGAAAAGCCAGAAATCGCAGGGTGCCAAATCTGGACTGTAGGCGGTCTGAGTCACCTGGGTGATTTGATGTTTTGCCAAAAAATGCTGACTGAGACATGATGCATGAGTGGGTATGTTGTTATGATGAAGCTGTCAATAACCAGTTGTCCATAGCTGCAGCCTTCTGAATCATTCGAATAGTTTCATTCGCATGTCCAAGTTTAACACGAAATTTGATGCAGATTTGTTGCTCCACTTGCTTACTAATTTTGAATGTGACAGCCACACAGTACACATGCTCACTCAATGGCATCTACTACCCCCACAACCTAGTACAGTGAAGTCATCATTGTTCACACATGCGCATTCCAGTCCGTTCTCCTTGGCTGCCTTGTTACAGAATGTCAGGCAAACTGTTCTCATTACATTAACAGTGGCTGGACTTTTTCTGGACAGACCTCATGTAAGTAGATTAGTACATTTTGTGGTGGAAACGTGTGGAAGTTTTCTTCTCACTGTTTCCATTTTCTCTGTAAGGATCATCTGAGTGAGGCTAGGAAGGAATATTGAGAATTGAGAAGAGGATATGTGGGGTAGCTGTGAGATAGGGGAGAATAAGTCTCTGGAGAAATAGAGTTGGATGAAGAAGCACCAGGGAGAGCCTCCTTGCGGATGACAGTAACAGAATAAGAGTGGGGCCAGCTAGCTTCACATTTCTCAAATTAAAAAAGCCTGAATAAATCACAAGGGAGGTATATTCTAAATCTTTGGACAGGGCACAAGAGCTCTTCCTCCTTCCTCCTTTCTAGATGGAAGTGCCACTCCCTGTCTGAAGCTTATCACACCTGAGTCACCTACGGCATGACTCAGTTTAGGCCTTTAGCCAGACCTCAGTTTTTGTGACTGCTGTAAATTTCCTGCAGATTTCAGTAACCAGTTAACTCTCAGTCCCTGTTCTGAATGTTGTGCGATCCTGATTTTTTTTGTTTGCATGGCAAATTAGGAAGGATTGAATCCCTGATCATGCAGATGCCTTTTCTAACCAGAAAGAAGTGCCAAGAGTGTTTTCCACCTGGTGACACAATTCTATTTTGTAAAAATGAGCCCCATTATCTTGCAGAAGTATCACATAGGCTTACCACCATTGTTTCTATTTTGCACTTCCTTGTGTCCTTTTTACTGAGTTTGTAAAATGCTAATCCAACTGCTGCTCTCCCAGAGTTGCTATCCGGGGACTCATTTGGGACTTCCTTGTACCCAGGGTCATCTAAAAGTCAACTCTCCTTCTTGATGAGATAATTCTATTTTTGTGCTAACTTAAAGTGTCTGAAAAACTAATTTACGTGATAGATTAAAGTGACAGGAAAAACCAAACCAAACCAAACAAAACACCACCCCAGGCATAGTTATTTCACACAGTGCAACCAATTTCCAAAATAAAACAGCTTTTATTTCAACATAGTAGCCTCCAGAGGATCAAACACTGTTTGGCTGTTAAGTCCTTCACACAGCATTAGTTCCCAAGCACAAAGGTGACAAAGCTCCTCACAAAACTAGTTCAGCATACATGGGAAAAAATAGAGCTGAGATGAAATCTGACTTGATCACAGGCTGTAGGCACAGTTTAAAAATACTATGCTTATTATCCACACACATCCTGGTGGGCAAGGAAAATGCAATTCATGTAAAGGTTTTGCGAAGGTTATGAGCTCAGAGATCTCGCCTCCCTTGTGCTCTAAGCTTTTACAGGTTGAATTCAATGGGTATATTTAGCACTAAGCCTGGTGGTTGTTTACATAATTTTCTGTTCTTTGACAGGGATGTCTGGGTATTGTTTTCATTTTGGACTAAGTCAGAGACACCCTGTGGCAGCAAATATTTTGGGCATAGTACAATTCATGGGGCACTAGAGCCCCACCCCACCCCCCTACCCCAAAAAAAGCCTTGCCAAAGAAAAACTGTTTGTTGGTTGTGATACTTGAGATAGAAGGTCTGAGACCAAAACAAGGAGGAAAAGTCTGATGACTGAGGATTTCTTTCTGTAGATGAAATTTTACCAGGATTAATAGCTTCAAGAAAACTCTCAATGCTGGTCTAAACAATGAATCCCTTCAAAAAGTAATCCTTGAAATGTGATGTTTTTCTGGGGCAATAAGAAATATTCAGCAGAGGTCTGGGTGTGCCTCTGACACCCCCCATCCCCCACCCCAGTCCCACTGGTGGTCGGTTTAGTAAGAAGGTGCTGTTCTGGGAAGGAGAGGCCGACCCTGGATGAGGGAAGCACAGCAGGGGTGCAGAGGCGCTGCATCTGGCAGAGGCTGTGCGAGACACAGGAGAGACAGTCGTTCCCTGTGGCTGGGGTGATCGAGAGTTCTGGCCAGTCTTTCCAGCGCATGCTGAGATAATGAGGAGACAGAGGTAAAGCACAGACTATGGCGCTGAAACAAATGAATAGGAACTTAGTGATTTGGACCATGAGCCCCCAGCGCAATGTTCTGCAAGTCCAGTTTGGGATGATATGTTTCACTGGCAAGACACAATTATGGGACCTGGTGACAGCCCATATCACGGCGATTCATTTTTTTTGACAAGTCATTTTCCTATAGGCTGCCCCTTCAGGCCACCTACATTTGCATTTGCAACAAGAATTGAACATCCAAATATTAACAGTAATGGCAGCATTTGTCTCAATATTCCAAGAACACAGTAGTCTCCTGCTTCAACTAATAGCTCTGCTAGTAATCAATTCATTTTTATTTTATAAAGTTGCATAAACAACATCAATGAAACAAAAGAGGAAATATTCAGCAAAACAGAAAAATACGATACTACTGGAGCCCAGTTGCAGATTATTCTTTTCCTATAATATTTTTAAAACAAAAAGCAAATTTAATATATAAATGATTAAAAATACCTTACAGAAAGATCAACATGGAAAATTTCCCACTTGATATACAAGTAATCACTACCTAAATGGGAAAAATACACTAATTACGATGCATGAAGATACATTTTCATTTCCTTCTAGTTGATTTCTGACTTAATCCTTGCTCACTAAAATATAATCAAGAAATACGTCCTGTTTCTCAAATTACTAAAATCAGCCTTAATGAGAGAGCACAAAACAAACGAAAAATTCAATTGTGGAAAGTTGGTAAAAGTAACTTGAACTCACAAAAAACCCATTATTTTTCAGTTTGCGCTCACATAATCAGTACAGTATTTTCTTCTTTTTTAAAAAAATTATTATTATTATTATTTTTAAAGATTTTATTTCATTATTTTTAGAAAGAGGGTAAGGGAGAGAGACATCAATGTATGGTTGCGTTTCTCCTGCTTCCAGCCACAGACCTGACTGGAGACCTGGTTTGCAACCTGGTTATGTGCCCTGGCTGCTAATCGAACCTGCGACCTTTGGGTTCACAGGCTGGCGCCTTATCCACTGTGCTACCAGCCAGGGCCAAGTGCAATATTTTCCACTCCAGTTTTGTAGATCTCTTTAGCACTGGCTGTGTTATGTCAGTCATGAACATCAACACAATTATTGACAATAATAGAATAAAATTATCATAGCCAGGAAAATGCAAACCAATTAGGTTGACAAAAGTAAGCCTATTTATCTATATGAGTTTTAGTGTTAATACGTACCGTACCACAAAATGAAAAACTTTATTGTGTGATATAAGACAGACAATCAGGAGGATGTTTTAAAGCAAGCCTTCAAGTAGACTTCTCGATATTGTAATATGAACAGCTTGGAAAGTTTCCAAAGATAGTTTGTTATATTAACCTGAGGGTAATTGAGGAACTGTTGTTCAATGTTTAGTTCCATCTGGAAAGCACAAGAAAGAAATATTGCTATGTGACTTAGCAATGTTTTCTGTGAAAACATTTTGCATTCCATGGCGATTGTGCCAAACAGAGATGCTGAAACTTATATATAATGTAACATAGCTATACTCTGGTACTGGTATCGAAACACTGGACCAGACATGTGCTCAGTTTTTATGTAATTTATTCATTCACTTATTCATTCATTAATGAGTCAGCAAGCATTGATTGAACCATTTCTGTTATAAGCCAAACTGTAGGCACTCAAGGAAACCATTGGTCATTTCAAACTAGTTAACGTGAAAATCAAGTTACAGGCATAATTTAATAACTGAAGATACTAGCAAACATCTGCTCTTTAACTAACATTATTTCCCTTCCCATAGTTTTATTACCGCTCATGTATATTTAACATATATTGGTCTATACACATTTTACTCTTTATTAAATGCTTAGACACATACATGATGTCACCCTTTATCAATCTGTTTCTCAGTTTATCAGGCTGTGAAAGTACAAACACATTTTATAAACTCATAGAGAGTTCAAACCAAGACACTTCCTGAAATCACAACAAAAATTTAATAAAATGGAAGAAAAAATATATTTGCTTTTTGCCCCACCCCTCAACCCCCAGCTTTTTTTCCTTTCTTTTTAGATATATTTTTTTCCTTTCTTTTTAGATATATTGTCTTTATAATTGAACTAATTCCCTTTAGACTCTAGGCATTTCTGGATAGTCTACTGCATTTTTTTTTTTTTTTTGAAGCACCATTTTTCTGATTGTAAGTGTAATATGTATTCTTTGTAGAAGCTTTGGAGAATGTAGGAAAATACAAAAAAATAAAAACAAAACCCAAAACTGATGATATTTTCTTCTAGCCTTTAGCTACAATTTAGAAAGTTTTCATTTTCCTGAGAAAATTGGTACTAGAAAAATGAGACAAACAAAATCTAATTAAAATGGAAAGCTAGCATACTATTGAGGCTACCAGACTTAACAAATACAAATACAGATAAACAATAAGTAATATTTTTAGTATTAGCATGCCCCATGTAAACATTGCATAAGGCATATAATTATAATCATAATATTGCATTAATTTTTCAAATAAATCATGCATTGAAATTTTCTTTTTGAGGTAATTTGTACTTTTAAATTGTATATAAACATAACAAGATGTCTTTTACTTTAAATCTTACTCTGCAAAATAAAACATCATGAGTAGATTTTACTGATGTATGACTACTCTTTACCTTTTAATACTTAGATGGTTTTACTTGCAAGTACTGATATTTCCCATACCCCCTTTCTTTTTTCCAATGGTTATCTAGTCAAACTCTGTGCAACCCTCAATTGTTCATGACCTTGTTGTTCATCTCAACAGCTTTCACTAAGATTTGCACTGGTTCAGAAAAACATGCCATTTATAAGTTTTCAGTTTTAGTGTTATTCTATTGATAAACTGCAGGATTATTCACCAATTACAGTAGTTGTAGTAGTAGGTTTCTGTAACAAAATACCTGAGACTGGGTGGCATAAAAAGTAGAAATTTGTTTTCTCCCACTTCTGGAGGCTAGAAGTCCAAAATCAAGGTGTTGGCAGGGTTGATTTCTTCCAAAGGTTTGAAGGAAAGATCTGTTCAGGCCTTTCTTTTTTGATTTGTAGATTATTGTCTTTTCCCTCATGTCTTCATATTGTCTTTCCTTTATGCAGGTCTTGATACAAATTATATCTTCTTATAAGTACACCAGTCATATTGAATTGGGGCCCACTTCACTGACTTTTTTAAACTTAATATTTACAATACAATGAGGGGGACATTTGCAATTTAGTCAAGTGATACAAAGTAAGCCATAGTATTAAACTATGCAACTACCATTACTTGAGCTCCCACTAAAAACATTATATATGCATAATATAATATGCAGAAAATAATAACACATTTTATGTTAATAATATAACATAAAAAGCAACATAAAAATAAAATCAGAAATTAATAGAGGCAAAAAATAGATACCTGGTTAAAGTATTAAGAAATACTTATTTGCAGTAACAGTTCCTGAGGAAACATTTTAATATGTCGTAATAGTATGCCAGCGATCTTACGAAGTTATAGCAATTTAAACCCAAATCAAAAACATTTCTTTTTAAGTTTTTATGTCTTTATTTTCTAAGTCATCTTTATTTTGGTTTAAAAATAAAGTGATCACTGATTTTTACCAAAAAATCTAAATAAAGATTAGGATTTAGAAGGACTTCCGAGTCTCTGGCATGGCCTGGTGTATATTTATTGAATCTCAGCTTGAAAACATCACATTTGAACAGCAGAGACCATACTTGTTTTCTCTCCTCAGCCAGATGGTGTATCAATTTGGAAAATGGTGTAACCTGTCACAACGTGTAAGTGTGATCTTGTGTAAAAAAAAAAAATAATAATCCACATGCCCAAGACACTATCTGTGGAGGGCACATGCTGCTCTCATTCTATCAAATTGTTAAAATTTTGTCTTTTCCCTAAGAATACACCATTGAGACAAGCAATTCAGAATCACTGACTATGGGCAAGAAGATAAGAATCTGATGGTTAAAAAAAGCCTTTTAAAGTATTTTCTATCATATTTAGATACATCTATCTTAAGAAGATGCTAACACCCAGAGAGATAATTTATTTTTGAATATGCCCAAACAATAGAATTCTGTAGCCAGCTGTGTATAGAAAGCACCTGTATTAGGACTGGCATATGGATTTTCTTCTTTTGGATTAACAAAATTCATAAAACCTAAAGATTTATTTTTTCAAATGCAATTTTCTTAAATGAGGGATTGAGTTTTAAGACAAAGGGCCTATGTCCTTAGAGTCAAAAGATCTGAGTTCAAGAAGTATTTCTGCCATTTTTTATATAACCTTGGGCAAATAATGTACACTCTCCATCATCTATGAAGCAAATGATGATTTTAAGAATCTAAACTGCAATATTAATAAAAGGAATGAATGAGACAATCTGAGAATAATTTATAAGCTACAAAATGATGACTTTATGACTTAATTTTTAAAAAGAAGTCAAACAATGTATTTTTTCTTGCATATCACTTTTGTTTTCCTGATTTTTCTTAAAGGCATAGAGTAGAATGCTGAGAAAAATATCTTGGAGTTGTTTAGTAATTTACCAATTGTAATAGGATCAAAATAGGTGAATAGGAAACCACTCATGTTTTTCAAGCAGAGAGAGTTGTAATGAAGGTAATAGCTTATATGAGACCTGTCTGGAAAAAAATCATCCATTTTAATGTCATGAGAAAAGTTTGCTCAACATCAGTGTAATCTGGCAGCCAAGGAGAGTGGACTGGAATGTGGATGCATGAACAATAATGGCTTCACTGTACTAGTCAGTGGGGGCGGTAGATATCATTGACTGACCATGTGTTCTGTGTGGTCATTACATTCAAGGGTGTGAAATCCCCTATGATGACTCTGTTGTTGTCAATATCTTTCCGGAAGTTCTTCAAAATTTTCATTATATATTTAGGTGCTCCTATGTTGGGTGCATATATGTTTACAAGGGTTATACCCTTCTGTTGGGGGTCCCTTAAGTATTATGTAGTGACCTTCTTTGTCCCTTTTTATGACTTTTGTTTTGAAGTTTATTCTTGTCTGATGTAAGTATTGCTACTCCAGCTTTCTTTTCATGTCTGTTTGCTTGGAATATTTTTTCCATCCCTTCACTTTCATCCTATATAGATATTTTGTGCTGAGGTGAGTTTCTTATAGACAGCATATATGTGGGTCATGTTTTCTTATCTATTTAGTTACCCTAAGTCATTTGATTGGGGCATTTAATCCATTTATGTTCAAGATTATTATTGATTGGTACTTAATCATTGCCATTTTTCCATACCTGTTTTTTCTCTTTATCTAATTTTAAAGTGAGGATTGTTACTATTATTATTACTACTACTATTATTATTGATTTATATAAGGACTCAACTTTCTACCAGGGAAGATTAAAATTTGGGATTTTTACTCCTTTACAATACCCTTACTATATATTTTTCTTTGAATACCTATTCATGGTTACATTTATAAAAGCATCTTTAGTGATTCTTTGCCTGTTTTATTTCTTTAATTTTGATACCCCCTCACTTGCAATTGAGAACAAGAAATGGCATGTACCTGTAGTCTAAAGAGCACCTGCTCTCAAGATTCATAGTATCATAGCACCTCTGAGATGGACATCATCACCATCAGCACCTCCCATTAGAATATGGGCTACTTGCCATGTGCTATTGTTCTTAGGGTAATCTCAGTTTGGGAACCTGGTTCTGTGGGTTTTGCCTGTCGTATTTCTCCATATACAATGGGAACTTATACAACAAAGAGGAGAGACTGAGGGGTGAGGCAGTGGCTCCCAAACCAAGTCAAATGTAGGCAAATTCAGGAGAAACAATGAGCATGCAGAAAGTCCAGGGGACTAAAAAGGTGTGTGGGGGGCAAGTTCTTATATATGTATTTTCCTGGGCTTAGAAGAAACTCATGTGTGTGTAAATCTCATCAGAAAAGACCTCCTTCCCGAGGAGACTTTGAAAGTGCAGGACACTGCTCTAGCTCCCACTCTTTTTATTCCATCACTACATTCTTCAGGGGCTTGCTGGAAGAGGTTTCCAGAAGGTCTGGCTGACATGGAGGCACTCTGCTTAGGTTCTTGCTTTGAAAGGGACCCTGCTGCAAAGATCCTCCAGCTATAGGTGTTCTGAGAATCAGACTCATGTTCTAGAATCTGTCACTCATTTCCTGAGGAGCCCCAGCCAATGGCTGAGCAGCAATGGCACAAGGACTATTCATTTCTGGCCAGTAGGGTAGTGTGCACCAGAGAACCCCGTTGAGCTGGCCAAAACTCAGACTGTACCGAGGTCTCAGGTTCTTTCCACACAATTTTGCATCCTGCCCCTTTCCCGTCACGGGTATCAGACCTGCAGGGCAGTGTGAAGGCTCTACGGACTTACTCCAGCTTCTCAGCTCCCATGCATCTGTTGCATGTTTTCCTTTGTTTTAGTGTCTTCTTCCCAGAAGATGCAACCAACACAGGAGGCAGACTTCTTGAATGTTAGAACATATGAAAATGTTTTTATCCTATTATTTCAAAAGAGTAATGGTTTGGTTAAATATGAAAATACAGGTTGAAAATCATTTTGCCTTAGAATTTGATGGCATAAATTCATCATCTTCTACCTTCAGATACCATCGGAAGGTTCATGCCATTCTGACTCTCAGTCCATTGTATGTGAACTGACTCTTTCTCTCTTTTTGAGCTCTGAATACAGTTGTTCCTTTGAATTTGAGAACTCTTTTCCTTTAGTCCTGAGGAATTGTAGGAATGAGAATTCTATTACTCACATATTGAACTTCCTTAACTGCCATATTTCTTGTTTCTTTTACTTTTATTTTTTTCCCCTTTTCCATTTCCTCTACTTCTGTGCAATGATTAGAAGAGTGTTCTTGGATGGATCTCCCAACACTACTATTGATTCTTTTAAAATGAAATTTCAAAGTGCACCCGGTCATTATCTGCCTTCAGCTTCTCAATGTTCACTTCTAAACATCCTGTTCCGGTTTCAATAATTTGATATCTACTCATCCATTTGGAGATATTAGTTTTATTCTGTAATTTAATATTTAAATTTCTCTGTACACCTCCGTGTCATTTAGTGTCATCCAGATTAATAGATATAGATTTATCTGAACAAGAATGCTAAATTTACCATTCTTTTTAAAAATAAAATGCTGATTAGATTATAAACTTTTTATTTTTCTTTGAGTTTATTTTAATCAGATTTAATCAGGCACAGAATTAGCCAGTGGAAAAGCTGAGAAAAATTATAAATAAATTATTGGTAGGTCTTGTATTTATAAAAACTTAAGACTATAATAAATTTTCCTTTTTTAAATTTAAAGACAGGATGTAAGTGCCTGGAACTTTAATTTTAGGATAATCAAAATAATTGATGAAGATTGCTATACCAAATTTGAAGCCCCTACTTTTATGAAAAAGGAACATTTCCCATCATTCTAATTGTGTCATTTTTAATGGTCTTTTAAATCACATATAATGTATCACTATTACTTATTGAACCTATGATTCTTTGTATTTGAATGAGCAAGTTTGATTAGTGTGCTTGTATTTACTTATAGTGAGTTAAACTCACTATACAGGCATAGTCTAAAGTAGATTTATAGTCTTGAGTATGTAAAACAGTATATTCTTTTATTATTTATTAATTATCATATTATTATTCCTATGAACATCTGTCAACCTGCTTCTGCTAAGCCTTCTATATGAGATCTGATTTGCATTTCTTTTTTTTTCTTTAAGATTTTATTTATTATTTTTAGAGAGAGGGTAAGGGAAAGAGGAAGAGAAGGAGAGAGACATCAGTGTATGGTTGCCTTTCACCTGCCTCCAGCTACTGACCTGGCTGGAGAACTGGCTTGCAACCTGGTTATGGTCCCTGGCTGGGAATCAAACCATTGGCCTTTGGGTTTGCAGGCTGGTGCCTTATCCACTGTGCCACGGCTTTGATTTGCATTTCTTTTACAAAGCCTTCTTATTGTCATCGCTTTTGTTGGTATTGCTTTTGCCTTTGGTTAAATTCATGGGGTTTTTGTTATTAAATTTATTCCCATGAGGCTTTGAAAGATAAATACCTTATTTTTATTCATTAAGTGACTGCTTCTTAATTTTTATTTTTAAAAATATTTAAAAATAACACATTAAATGAATCATTTTTATCAGCATGTAGATAAAATCTCACTTCCAAGAATAATAAATATATATTCTAGTATTTTTAAACAACGATGTTTACCAAAGACTTTAACATAATAAAGAAAAATAGAAACAACTTAAATTTGTAACAGTATTAAACCTTCCTAAACAAATATATTCTCTACTTAAAATAAGTTTAAATAAATAGTCCTATCTTTTTATGGTAGAGATAACCAAAACATCATAATAATTTTCTATGCTAATAAAGTAGGAAATTGCTTGTAGGAAACTATTCAGTGGAAGATTCAGAGCACAAAATGGCATATATTACTTAATTCCAAATATATGTATGTTTCTATATTTCATGCCAAATTAAATTAAATGCTTCCTTATGAGTAAAAAAATTGAACTAAATGCACCAAATGTAATAATGTTTCTTCTTTGGTGAAACTTTTTCTCTTTACATATTCCTCACATTGACCAAATGCTACTTTCATAAATAGAGAAATAAAGCCCTGGCTGGTGGCACAGTAGATAAGGTGCCGGCCTGCGAACCCAAAGGTGGCTGGTTCGATTCCCCAGCCAGGGCACGTAACCAGGTTGCATTGCAAGTCAGGTCTCCAGCCAGGTATGTGGCTGGAGGCAGATGAAAGGCAACCATACATTGATTCTCTCCCTCTCTGCCTTTCTCCCTTCCCCTCCCTCTAAAAATAATAAAATCTTAAAAGAAAGAAAAAAAGAAAGAAAAATAGACTGATTTGGAGAGGACCAAGTTAAGTGAAAGCAGTGGGGCAGTACTTATTGTGATTGCTCTCATTTCATCAACATAGGAGCCATTTAGCCAAAAATGACTGATACCTGTCTAATAGTTCATATAATACTTATAAATCCCTGCTGTGTGGTATCTTTATTAAGGATTCAAGACATATCAAGTAAGGTCAGCCATCACAGTGCAGTGACAGAGGCAGTGGACCATGGTAGAGTCAGATAGGTGTAAGTTAAAACTAAACCTGGTGTTCTCACTAAGAGTACTGATGAACTTGGCAAGCCTCCTAACCTCTCTCAACTTCAGTTTCCTCTTCTGTAAAATGGAGAAGTGATTATTTATCTGGTAAAGTTTTTGGAAAAAATACAATAAAAAATAACATTTGTATAGAAAATAGCTCATTATCTGGCACATAGTTTTGATTAATAGTAACTTAAAATAAATTCATGTTGTCATTCTCTCTCCTATTGAATTAACTTGCTACTACCATGTAGCCAATTCTGCCAGAAAGGAAAGTTATAAGTAAAACTCCAAATGATTGTCATCATAATAACAATAGTAATAACAATGTTAACTCTGTCAGGGTTTTTGGTTGAATGCTTCTCTATATTGGAATATTCTAGATAGAGCACAGGGAGTCAACACTGGGATTGTAAAGTCACTGGACAAAAATAGATAATGTTAATAATAATCTGGAAGCAATTAATTATGATTAAAAAATCTGAGTATTGTCAATTTATTTGAATGAAAAATTCAGTTATATATGCCTAAGGAAAATCAAGAAAGCTTTTAAAATATTAGTAGCTCAAATCTCATGTGATGCAGTGGAAATAAAACACAAGTGTAACCATTAATTGGAAGTTATTTCAGCAAGCATGCTTAAATGTCCTCAGTGTTTACAGCATTATACTGAAAACTACCATTTAGCGTGAGAAGGAGGACACATCAGGTAGCTGCCTATTGGGCCGAGGTGCAGCTAAGAGCTGAGAGCATAAGATAGAGCCTGGTTGCTTATCATTTTTATGTTGTATCTACATTCTTTTTTTAGAAAAAGAATTTATTATTTTTAGAGAGAGGTGAAGGGAGAGAGGCAGGGAGGGAGAGAGACATCAATGTATGGTTGGTTGCCTTTCACCAATCTCCACCCATGGACCTGGCTGGAGACCTGGCTTGCACCTGGTTTTATGCCCTGGTTGGGGAATCAAACCAGCGACCTTTGGGTTCACAGGCCAGTGCCTTATCCACTGTGCCACCAGCCAGGGCCTGTATCTACATTCTTAGTAGTGTCTTATCAAATGATAACCAACTAGATATTATTTTGTCATTTCTTTTTTTCTACATGAGAGTAGTAAATCTATTTGGAGTTGATTTCTGAGACCAGAAATAGAACCTATCAAGAAAAAGATTTTCAAAGTCATGAAATAAACAATGTACACAAAATGGAAAGGAAAGGCAGAGTAACATTTATTTTAAAAAATTATATAATAACGTGAACTAGACCCTCATCTCCATTTTATAGATGGGAAACCGAGTTTCAGAAAAAAGTAACTTATTTTGTTCAAAATGCTGTACAGTCTCTAACTAGTAGTAGTAGAGAGAATTCTAACCTTTGCTACAAAAGGCCTGCCTTTCAACTAATGTATAAAATGCTCACTTCTTCCTGTTGGAATTGCTGACTGTTTCGATCAAATGACCCTGCATGTACCAATATGTGAGACAGTGGATAATCAGATATAGACAACAGTTTTATAGTCTGCTTCACTTGTCAATTGTTTGACACTATTTACTATGCCCCTAAATGTCTTTGATATTGGTATTATTAAGTATCTCCAAAATTAAATTATAAATAAGCTAAAAGTATCTCCAAACCAAATGAAACAATAGCTCCTATTTCATTGGCCAATCTTCATGAACTATTCCAAGCACAAGGCAAATTCATACAGAATGTCAAACTAAAATAATGTGCAACCTTGTGGGATTTCCTTAGAATTCAAAGACCCACCTGGGGCCACACACAAGGACTATCTGTGCTTGCTGTGAACACATGAACAAGGCAGCAATAGATCCAGGAGTTTCAATGATACAGCTAATTCTTTTTTCTAGGTTACTGAAATTATCTCACTAGAAAATGTGAAAAGAAAAGCCCATGGTGGCATTTAAAATCCAAACTGAAATGTTGTTCACTTTGATTAATTTCTAGTTGTATACTTGAGTAGAGTCAAAAGACAGGATTCTTCTCAAATTCTCTTGAATTGGTGCTTTTTCTCATTCATACAACACTCCATCTCTTTTTTTCCTTGGTTTGATCTCCTAAAACACAAATGTGATGATGCAAAGAGATTTTATAGACCTCTGATTTCAAGAGAAAATAATACGAGTCACTATTATGTGGGTTTTATCTTATCTGAAGTGGAGCATAGCACTAAAAAGCATGACTTCCAGAGTCAAACTATCTTCATTTAAATACCATTCAGCAACTTACTACCTATGTGGCCTTGCATAAGTTAGTATCAAGTTTGTTTTTACCTTTTCAGATCTATGCAATGGAGATAATTATGGGAAAATCAAAAAGTTAATATTGTCTATGCTTAAATATTTAGACTTTTATTTTGGACTACAACAACATTTTTTATGTCATATCAACACCCTTGCTGAGAGCAATTATAAAAACTGGATAAAACAAATGGAAAACTTTTGGAATGTGTCAGAATGCAATAATGGAGGTTGGGACTTGAGAGACCAAGGTCCCACATGAAAGGGAGGCTCACTGAAGTGAAAAAGGCCTTCTGCCCAGCTTTTAACAGTCAGGCATTTGCTGATGCACAGCACAGGACGCGGAAACCAAAAAGAAAGCTCTTCGTGAGATTGGAGTTCAGATCTTCCAACACAGCGGGGACTAGAAGGTCATGATCACCGCAGAATGGGAAAGCAGGGAGAAGTGGGCAACTATTCCAAAGTCAATTTTTTCTTAATGTGTTTGAAAACTCCTAAGATGTACATGCAGGAAGAAGTTTTTTAAAAGCATAGAAGAAATAGAAAAGATGCAGAAAGCTAAGTGACTAAGTAAGCAGGATTTTAAGTCTTACAGTGCTGGAAAAACAAATATTGGAGCTTAAGGCTGTCAACAAGGAGGGGTCTCGGATTTTAACTGAGACTTTTCCAAAAGGCTGCACTAATAATATGGGCACACCAGAAATAGCACGCTTCAACCAGACCATGGTGATATGTCTGTGCTATGTTTTTATTTTAGAAAAAGCAAGTGCCTTCAGGAAGAACATACCTTTCAGATCATGAACAAGTTCCCACATACAATGTTCAGGGTTAACGTTTAAAAAAATGACAGTCATGCCAGGAAATACAAACAAAAAACTGAACACCAATTAAAAGAATTAAAGATGTTAGAACCATCTTGAAAGTGATCTGCATATCGCAATGGTCAGGTAATAGACTATAAAATCTTGGTGATATTTTAAAAAATAAGTAAATATAGAGACTATTACCTCAAAGCTAGACACCATTTTACAAAGTGGAATTCCTGAAACCAAAGAATACAATAATGAATTAAGGATTTAAGAGATTATTTTAAGAAGAAAATAAGTAGGGCCAGAGAGAAAATTCGCAAAATAAAGAAAAAATGTATTTATTTGGGCTGCCATAATATATAATGCCACACACTAGATGGCTTAACCAATAGCATTTTCTTTTCTCCCAGCTCTGGAGGTTGCAATTCCAAGCTCAAGGTGACAGCATGGTCAGGTCCTGGTGACAGCTCTCTTCCCCACTTGCAAGCTGCTTTCTTCTCACGATGTCCTCACCTGGCAGAAGGGTCAGGAATCCCGGGGTGGGGGGTCCTAATAAGGTACTAACTCCATTCGTGAGGGTTATACCCCCATAACATCAGAACCTCCAAAGGCCGCAGTTCCTAATATCACCATTTCTGGGGGTTAGAATTTCAACATACGAATTGAGGGGGAGGGAGGCACAAGCAGTCAGACTGTAATGATGGATATTTTCATGACAATCAGACACTTGGCATTCATTCATTTTGTGATCGATCTAGGATGTTTTGGGAAAGTAATGCCTCATTAAGGTGGGACCATCCAAGCTGGGCAACTGTTCTCTTACCCAGTGGGTTGGATAGAATTTTGGTGTCAACTGTGACCACCTCAGCTCACTCTAAAAGCCACAGCACTTCCGTGGGTGGCTGGTCTGGGGACAATGTGCGCCGTAAGTGTGGTCTTTCTATCGACCTCTGAAAGTGCTTTCCCCTGACATTTCCAGAACAAAAAGTGTCCGGTGTCAATGAAAAATGATGGAACCTGAGATGAAAATTCACAAAGCAGGGAGTCTCAAAAAGTTTGCATGAGGAAAGGTAGTCATTTGGGTAACAGAACAACCATCTGGACACAGCCAAAGTCAAAGCCAGGGGCTGACAAAATCAGGACACAAAAACTCAGCACCGGGCTTGCAATTTGAGGGAAGAGAAAGTGGGATCAGGTGAGCAGCTGAGAAAGCAATAAAGAACTGTGTTAACTGTTAGTGCCCCTTTTTTTTTTTCTTTTCTGGTAAAAATGTGACCTACCCTCCTCTCTGAGTTGGCCTAATGTGGGCACAACAGTGGGTAGGAAGCACCCAGAGCTGATGGTCTGGCATTGGCAGGGTGTGGGTGATGTGACCTGTCTGCCTGGTATGTTCCCACAGGTGAGGAGTAGGCAGCAAGGAAGGACACACTACTGCACCCCCACTCCCCATCACCAACTGTCTCAGCCAGCTGGGGCCACCCTAACAAAATACCATCGCCTGTGTGGCTTAAACCACAAACATTTATTTTCTCACAGCTCTGGAAACACCAAGAACAAGCTTCCAGCAAGGTTTTTATCCAGTGAGGCCTTTTTTTGCAAATGGTCACCTTCTCATTGTGTCTTCACGTGATAGAGAGGAAGCTCTGCTCTGGTGACTTTCGTGTTCTTCTAAGGATACCAGTCTACAGGATCAGGGTTCCATGCTTATGACCTCCTTTTACCTCAATCTATTCCAGAAAGACCTTATCTCCAATATAGTCACATTGGTGATTAGGGCTTCAACCTATGGATTTGGGGGAGGGGCCAAGTTCAGCTCAGAGCACCATCTAACCTCCGAGAGTCATTTAGCTAAACCAGTGCACACAGCACCTGATAAACAATTTCCCATACTGCATCTCTGTCTACTTGGAAGAGTTACAGAAGATGACGATTCTCTAGCAGTGACATTGACTGTCACAGTCACCAAGGAGAATTTACATGAAATGATGATACTGAGTCCATACTCAGAGGTTCTACTATGGCACATTTTGGGTAGAGACCAGATACCTGTTTTTATTGTTTGTTTGTTGGTTGGTTGGTTGGTTTTGTTTTATTACAAAATGCACCAGGATCTTCTAATGGAGTTGGTTCATGGATCATATTTTGAGAAAAGATTTTTTAAATAGGTCGAAAGTCTATGATCTATTCATGTTGTAAGCATTTTTGTAAGTAAGTATAAGAAAGCAAGCTTTCTCCACTAATATCTTAGGTTAAGCAATTAACCTGAAAGTAAATGGATTTGGTTGACTTACCAGATGAAACCATGAGCTGTGCAAACAAATTGCATCACATGTGTGTGATGTGTTGACAGATTGAGGCATTAGCCAAGCCTCTGATCCCAAGTGAGTGGAAATTCCTAGACAAAGGCTGAGAACACTAAGGAATAATTTCTTATTGCCTGTCCCAGGCTCCATTACTAGCTAAGTTCTGGTTTGATTTACCAGTAGGATGTACAGTAAGTCCTTACTTAAACTTGTGAATAGGTTTGGCCACTGTAAGCAAAACCAAGATAACAAAACCAATTTCACTTGTAGGGCAGTTGATAAAAACAAGAATAAAGTTCCTACGGCATCAATATTACAATAAAACAGTGTTTACCAACATAAAGCTACTTGAGGGCTCACTGTAATGGCAGGGCATGGGAGATGGAGGGTAAGACAAATGCCGCATTGGTCTTAGGAGGTGAGGGCAAGGGGTGTGTGGGCTCCTGCATATCTATTCAGTTGCCTTGGTGCAGTTTCAGGGAAGCAGTATCAGCAGTGACATTGGTTTCATTTCAAAAGATTCTTGAGTTCTTCAGGTGAAGGGGAATAGGAATGTTCTGTATGATTTCTAAGTACCATGCTTTCAGCAGCTCATCATTTCAAATGACAATTGCGCAGACAGAACTGTGGACCTCTGCCAAGTACCCTAACTCTCTTATTCATCCAAGCCAAGCCAAGCCACCCCCAGCCATTTAGTCTTCAGGCAGAATGCTGCCAGGTACCTAAGGGCATTTTACCTCTTCTCCTGCTTCCCTTGTCCCCCCCCCCCCCCCTGCTCTTTACTGTCCATTAAATGTGCCTGCTATTTGTGGCACTAAAAACAAAAGGGAAACAAAACTATTCAACCTATCCAAATCAGATCAATCAACCTCCTTTTTTTCTCCAGATTTGTGAAGCGCCTTTCTTTATAGCTCTTATTTGTAGGGTGAATGGTTTCAAGGACCCAACGGAAAACAATCTTAATGTATAATAAATAATGTTGGCAAATCACCTTACTTAGGTCAAGGGCACTATGTAGGACTGTTCTCTATTTTTAACCAATTTGCTCTTTGAGATAGTATAATAGATTTACTTGCACTTTTTCATTGGCATGTTAATCTTGTGAGGTGCTCATGGTATTGTCAAAAGAATAATGGCCAAGGGTGAGAAGGGGTCTAGGATGAACGAACTAAAAGCAGCCAAGTTGGGAAATGTGCTCCAGTTCCAGGCTCAAACAAGAGAGTTCTCAAAAGCCTGGTTAGGATTTCAACTTTACCACTTGAGAAACATGTCATTGGGAAAGTTACTTAATTTCCCTGAACCTTAGCTTGTTATTCATAAAACGGAGGTAACACCCAAATCTCATGAAATTCCTGAGGATTTCAAATGATTATCTACATAGAGGATTTAGAAAAGCATCTGGAATAGTGAAGTAGTTAGAAATAATTGTTATCAACAATAGTCCTATTTCCAGTATGAATTTCACAAGCCACATACTCAGAGGTGCAAAACAAACAAACGAAAAATCTTAAACAAATAATTGAATTTTCCTTCCTTTTAAAATTTCTATTGTCTATGATGGCAGGAAGATTAATCTGGGCATTTCCACATAAAATCAGACATTTCTGAGTTTTCATAGTTATTTTCAGTTCAAAGTCAAGCATGGTTTTCTACTCAGTCTTCTTCCTGAAGTGGTACTCAGTGCTGAGAGTGAGGAAGCAGGGACAGGCATTTGTCTATAGTCTCTTGCTATTATACCTCCATTTTAATAGAAATCTACTTTTAACTATAATTATGGGTTGAGGGTCACATACCCTCAGAATTTTCAAATGACCCTTCCACTATTTTCAAGCACTCACTATTTTCTATTTAATGGGAACCTAGTCTAACTCCCATTCTTTTTCATTTTATTTTTTTATTAGGTACTTATTCCATTTTTTAAAAATTTAATTTCATTGTTGTTGTATTACATTCATTTCATCTTGCTCCCTCCCCCCTGCCCCGCTCTCCCCTTTCCGTTTTGGAAACCTTTTTAAAATTTTATTTTCATTCATAAAGCTGTGAAAATTTATTACATGTCTAGGTTTGAGTAGTTGTTAGTCATCCTGTCTAGCATTCTTTCCAATTTGACCATTTGAATTTACTTTCTGCCCTGGAAAATAGTCTTGCATTATTTCTTTGATGACTTCTTCCCACCTATTTTATCTATGAATGAACAATCCTATAGACAAGTCTTGGTCTAAAAATATGATTATTTTCATAGGGTAAATTCCCAGTAGTGAAACTACTTATAAAAGTGAAACCCACTAGTTTTTTATAAATATTATAAATATTTATAAAAATTACCAGGTTTTTATAAATATTACCAAGTTATTCTCTTAAATGACTGAACCAAGTCACATTTCCAACTTAATAATAAGACAAGGATGCTTGGGTATTAAGTAGGTCTTCAAATACAGATGGTATTTTAATAACATATTTTAAAGGACATGCAATAACTTTAGAATCAAACCATTTATTTTTCCTTTCTTCAGTTCAATCACACATTGAAATACTTGCATATGTTTATTTTATAAAGTTTTTTGCAGAATGTTGTTAATTTTATGCCACCTTCTGTAAAAGTGAGATGAAAGTTATGCCAAATATAGTTAAGTTTAGATGTTAAGTATGTCCTGGATTATATTATAAATGAATTAGATACAACTTTGTAGTCTTAGCCAGATTTGGCTCAACTACATTCATTTTGAGTATGTCTCTCAAGGAGAAATAAATTAGTTTAACCAATAATTGGCCCCAAGTTGCCAAAATATGGTAGGTTTTAAATAAGCTAAAAACAAAACAAAACACAAAAGATCTAGTTTCAGTTAAAATGACTGAGGGAGAAGGGCCATTTGGGTCTTGCTTTGCATTCTCTGACAGTGTTACTTCCTTCAATTCCTTTGTGAGCATTTGACCCTGTAAGTAGCATTTTTTTGGTAAGTGGCAGGTGTTGAGCATGCTTATTTAATCAGATAATCATAATTTTTTCTAGGTGACAAAAAGGCGCTGGTCCCTATGTATATTTTTAAATTAACAATCCTAGAGATATAACAAATGCTCATTGTTTATCCTTGTAAAAGTCGTTAACAAAGAAAGATATATGCAGTATTTTAAAAGAAAAACTTGTTTTTAATTAACATAAGATTTATATTATATGCTGGATAGTTTTGATCTCCTAGCTACACATTTAAACTGGGTCCATCATGCTGACTGTTATAGTCTTATTGGTTTGGTCAAAATCCCTGACAGCTGTTTGGAGGATGAATGTTTGGAGAATAAATAAGTAGACTTGTACAAAACAAGTCTAGTAAAATACTAATGGTAGAATTGAGATGGAATAGAAGATAGTATACATAGGAAAGAGAAAAATAACAGTTTCTTTTGATTCTCATTAAATTCAATTTTGTTATTCAAGTGACTTTAGTTCAAGTTTTATCTGCTTTCATGGCACATTTGCTCTTCAGGGATTTTTTTTTTTTTTTTTTTTTTTTGAAAATTACCTGTTTATTTTTCCCCAACATTTTATCAAGAAAATATTCAAACACATAGAAAAGTTGAAAGAATTTGTGGTAAGCACCTCTAAGGCAACCATTGATTGACATTTTACCTTGAACATTTTACTAAACTTGTTTGATACACATCTACTATTTTTCTTTTAATCCACCCACCCTTCCTTCCCATTGATTTTGCTTTCTTTTGGAACTTTTAACTTATGATTCTCTTTACCTATTTTTCATTGTTATAGTCACTAGGTATTTCCTAGCTACATAAATTTGTCACATTCACAGGTGATTAAGATTCTTTAATAATGGCATCATAAAGTGAAATGATACAAGTTAAAGCTGGTTTGTCATAAAACTGAGGAGGAATTATGTTCCTCTAGGGATAAATGAGGCATGCTATAGAAAGGCTCACGTGTACTCAAAATACTCACAAAATATTATGCTCCTTCTACAATCAAAATAATTCTAATAACTAGAGCTGTAAAAATATTGTGTGTTCTATAACAGTTGACAATGATCTATCATTTAAGGATAAATATAAATATACAGAAAAAATCATAAAGCTTTAAAATGTTTCTGCTTATCTTGCTATTGTCAAAAAACACTTCTGTCTTAGTCAAATGACCACCTCAGAGAGCAACTTGGTAAAATCTAATGAAAGTATGCAAACTTATGCCCTGCAGTCCAGCAAATCTATTTCTGGGAATTTACTTGTAATAAAGTTCTTACTGATATGCAGAAGATATTTGTATAAGTGTACTCATTGCAGTACAATTTGTAATAACAAAATGAACTCCGTCTCTTAGCAAGGTCAAAAATAAATAGGCCCTGACCTATTTATTTTTACTGGTGGCACAGTGGCCCTGGCTGGTGGCACAATGGATAAGGAGCTGGACTGCAAACCCAAAGGTTGCTGGTTCGATTCCTCAGCCAGGGCACATAACCAGGTTGCAAGCCAGGTCTCCAGCCAGGTCTGTAGCTGGAGGCAGGTAAAAGGCAACCATACATTGATCTCTCTCCCTCTCTCTCTCTCTCTGACTCTCTCCCTTCCCCTCTCTCTAAAAATAATAAATAAAATCTTTTAAAAAATAAAGTGGTTGTACTAATACAATGGGCTTCTAGGTATAATTTAAAATAAATAAATGAACTAGTCCTGCATGTACTGAATTGAATAAATCTCAAAAAAATGTCATGCTGAGTGTAAAAACATTTATAAAAGGCCAAGTATAGGGTGATACCCTTTATGCAGATATTTAAAACACATGAAAGAAAATATATGGGAATTTTTAAATACTTTGAAAATGCTGGCATTATGACTTCAGAAATACTGGTTTTTCTGTCTTTAAGTTTCTGTGCTTTGCTTTTATCTCTATAATTAACATAAATTACTATTCTCATTCTTACCAGGTATTTCTGCTGTTACACCTTCTCCTATCAGTTTTTTGCCTGAACATAACATTTCAAAGCAGTATTTATTTTTTCCTAAAATTGCATTTGGTTTTTAAGAAAATCAGGTGAGTTAGTCCCATTTTTCCATAAAGGATTTAGACAGCATCTCTGAAGAGGGATTAAGTGATATGTCCAAAGTCACATACCCACTGAGTGATAGAGCCAGAATGAAACACAGGCTTCTGTTAATAAATTAGTTCTTGTTGGTGTGTTTTGTTTTGTTTTCCTTGCTTATTTCTGCCTGTTGGAGTAATATACACATGTGAATTCAGTAAGTACTTTTATTGGCAGATAGTAATGATAACACTAGTAATCATCAAAGGTAATACAACACTATGTTGTAAGTAGATGAGATATATTAATCACATGATCTTCATAACAACTCAGCAAGGAATCGACTATTATTATGTGAATTTAACAGATGAAACAACAGGCCCAGAACACGTGTTCACCATCCACGAGAAGGAAGTAGTGACACCAGTATTTGAACCCAGCAGTCCTACTCCAGAGACCACACTCTCATCCCCTGGTCATCCTACCTCATAAAAAACCTGTTTGTTTCAAATCCTCCTGGTAGAACTGATAACTGTAGAATTCCCTGAGAAGGCTTCTCAGTTCTGATATAACTTTAATAAAAGCTCTCTCTGAGGGCTTCTTAACACTTTTAAATGCTAGTTTTGCTTTGTTTTGTTTTTAAGTGCCCTGGCTGGGAATCGAACCAGGGACCTATGGGTTGGCAGGCCGGCACCGATCTACTGAACTACCAGCCAGAGCCAACACGTTTAATTTAGTTTAATTTTACTCAGTTTATTTTTCAGCATGCTAAAGAATTGTGTTGGCAATATAAGCAAGTGACCCTAAATTGAGCCACAGTGATAATTATTTCAAAATTTTCTTTCAAATTTTGTTTTCATAATTGATGGGCCTTCCTTTACCAATTTACTTAATTTTCTTTCTACCAAAGATATCAGTATAACTATTTCATCCACCAAAATTAAATGGCTGACCTAAAATGAGGTTAAACAAACAAATATATATATATATTCTAAGAGCAATAGAAACCTTTCCCATGACAAATTACAAAGTAAAATTGCTTTATATTCGTGATAGGAAAGTATTTTATGTCACGATTAATGAGTATTTAAAAATAAACAGTGGCATTAATAATACCAACTGCTTTATTAGATACCACATTTTAGATAATTTATAAAACTTTAATGCTTATTTGAGTATCAAAGGTTAAATATGTTTCTTTTGTTGCCACATGACTTTAGAGTGAACGGGGAGCAAATTGCCTTGTGATATGTTTAACAGGACCTAGCTCTGATTTCTGAAATTGATGAAAGAAAATAAGGTAACTATCAGTTTCAGAAAGGGAAGCACCGGCCTTCTTTGACCTTGAAATGTGTGATAGAAGCTGTTGACATCTAGCATAGCATGCAATATACTTAAAAATATATATTCTTTTTCTAGACCACTTCCTTTGATAATTTTGTGACTTCAAACTTTGTAACTGTTTTATTTCCCTGTAGCAATTTGTTCATAAATCAAAACACAGTTATGTGCAAATGTATATAAATACATACCAACAATACTACCTATTCCAATGTTTTCTAAAATTAATGTCATAATATGTTACTACGTACATTGTTAAGTATTTCTGAAGAGAATAAGAATAAAGAATGGAAAACATTTATTTGCTGGCTGGTTATCATGTGCTCTGCACTTTTCATTTAATCACCACCTGTACTATGAGAGGAACACTTTAGTCCATCACTTACTGATAAGGACGTGGAGACTCAGAAAAACTGATTAAGTCACAAGACCACAAAGATAATCAGAAGCAAAGAATTTGAACCCTGTTGGTCTATTTCTAAATTTCTTTGCAATATACATATGATGTATCATAGAATTGTACACTGGAAACCTATATAATCTTATTAATCAATTTTACCCCAATAAATTTAATAAACAATAACAATAAAATAATTTCTTGGTCTTATCCATTCTCCATATATGTAAAAAGTGTTCATATTTATCATGGTTGCATTGTTTTTTATCACTCACTATGTTCAAGTTTTATATTAAGTGCTACATAGACATTGTTGCTAATAATCCTAACATACACTTTTATTATTGTCACTTTATAAACAAAGGAGAGCTATCCAGGCAAATAAGATTGTTTTCCCAAAATCATGTAGATAGAGAGAGGAAGGAGAGGGACTAATGCTCCAAGTTGAAGCTTTATTGTGGTGACCGAAGTCACATTTTATGGAAAACAGAAGCAGGATTATGTTCACCGTAAACATAATGGGTCATGTTTTCATAGTATTCGTTTCACACTTACAGCCTATTTTTGTTGACTATAATTTATCTTTTTAAATATTATTATTTTACCCCAGATATTTACTTATCAAACCATTTTAAATTTTAATAAAAAGTACTTGATTTCCTGCAATTGTGAAAAATAGCCCCACCAAAGAAAGAATCATGGATGCATTTTCAGCACCATTGGTATTAACGTTCTCATCACTGCTATGCTTTTACTTTTCATTTTTTTAATTTTTAAAAAATTTTATTTATTATTTTTAGAGAGAGAGGTAGGGAGAGAGGCAGAGAGGGAGAGAGACATTAATGTATGGTTGCGTTTTGCCTGCCTCTAGGTAGATCTGGCTGGAGACCTGGCTTACAATCTGGTTATGTGCCCTGGCTGGAGAATCAAACCAACAACCTTTGGGTTCACAGGCCGGCACCTCATCCACCGTGTCACTAGCCAGGGCTTCATTGCTATGCTTTTAAAACCACCTGCTCTATCATTTCAGGTTCTCTTTCCTTTTAAAAGTGGTAAGTGGCTGAAATAATCCATATAAACACTATGCACGACATTCCCTTAAGACAGTGATTTAATTTAGCTGTGAGAATTGGAAGCTATATATGTGCAATAGTCAAAACTTTTGGAGACATTTCATTTTCTTTCATTAAACTGTTCAATGTATTAGAACAAAAGATATGTCCTATAAATTCAAGGAAAATTTTGCTGTCAGTGCAATGAAGTAGAACTTAAGGTTCTCTTTGGTAAGAAATTTTCAAATTAGATTATTATTATATAATACTCTTTAATCACTGTTTTTATCAAATAAAGAAATACAGTTGGTTGTTAAGTCGTGGGACTAATGTATACAGAGAAATACTTCAAAAAGTTATTTTCAATGAAAACTTAAATATTTCAGCTCATAAAAATGTTTCTAATTTCTATCTTTACCGAATTACTATACAGATAATAGATAAAAGTAATAGAAATCATTCTTTTTCTCTTTATTTTTAAGAGTTCAGGCATCTCATTACCATATATATTTCTCATCACTATTTCTAGAATTAGGACATTTTTTTCTTTCTGTCGAAGCCAATCTGTTATATCAGAGAAACATTCTTCAGTTCTTAGTATAGTTATTATATTCTGTCATTTTCCTTTCTTCTTCTGAAATTCTTGCGATTTGGATACTCAGTTTTCGAAATCTATTTTCCAGCATTCATGCTTTTCCCTTTACTTTTTCTCTTTTCCCACATTTTTGGTCTGCACTTTGAGGTATTCTTGCACTCATTCTTCTAGACCCCCAATGTCAGTTTTAATAATTAGCAGTCATCCAATATTTTAACTCATCTACCAAATTGTCTACTTCAAACATTTAGTTTTATTTTTAGAAAGTGCTGTTTTGTACTGAACTGGGATCTTCGTAGCTGTGCTTTACCGTGTTATCATGATACGCCGAGCTGTCTGCATCCCCAGCTGTCTCCTGCAGGGATTCTACTTTGCCTGATGCCTACACTCTAGCATCTTCCCTTCGCCTACGGTTTGGGTCCTTCAGATGTGTGATTATTTTTCTTTGTGACCTCTAGACATCAGTTTGGGTTGCTGAAATACCCTAAGTGGAGGAACTTTTAGAAGCAGCAGAAGCTGGCTCCCCTCCCTGACTACTTCCGTGGCTTAAAGATATGCTAACAGGCAGGCAGCAGGAAAACCCTACCTGTGACTGGGTTTCCTCCTGTTCTCCCAGCCTCAGAAGTAGAGAGGACTCCACCCACATTTCCGGCTCTGCCTTCTCACCTGAAGGCTGGGAAGAGCAAACCCAATGAGGCATGCACATGCGCACAACCATACACACTCACATAGACGGGCCCAATGTTGACCCGACCAATCCCCAAGGGTCCACAGAGTCCAGGCTCCTGAAGACCAAGTCCTTTTCCATCTCCCCCATAATCTTCCCTCACCAAGCCCCATGGAAGGAAAGCTCTTCACCAAGTTCTTTCTTAGGATGCCTCAGTCCTCAGAGCCAAGGAGCCCTCTGGTACCCTGGGATCTGCAGCCACCCAGAGCCATTTGCATGGCTGAGCCAGAGGTGTTCTTGATGATAGAGAGAATGAACGATGCATGCACTGAATCCTTCCAGAATCTCTATAGTTTTTCCTTGCCACTTGTACTAAGATTTATTAATAAGATAGCCGAACGGTTTATTTAATTTTTATGAACAAGTCTTCATGATTGGGGTAATTGTGAATTCCATAAGCGTATTTTTTTTCCTGTGGCCTGTTCTTGCCTATAGTCCATTTTTTTCTGCTATCTATAAAGCCAGAGAAAACTACAGTAGAATACATGATTATACTCTGAGTGCTCTTAGTGCTGTGGAAATTACCTTACGCTTCCTCAATCTTCTTTAGGAGAATCAGAAAAGTGTCTGCTTGAATCTTAGTTGGGGAGAAGCAAACAAATGTGTGGTTTAATTTTAGTGGACACAAATGTAACTTCTGAATTCCTTCTAGAAGTGAGAAAAAGCCAGAGAATGCAATAAACCCTCACACACCAATGTCAACACCACCATTTTTTAAAAAAAAGATCTTATTTCATTATTTTTAGAAAGAGGGGAAGGGAGAGAGGCAAAGAGGAAGAGAGACATCAATGTATGGTTGTGTTTCACCTGCCTCCAGGCACAGACCTGACTGGAGACCTGGTTTGCAACCTGGTTATGTGCCCTGACTGGGGAATCGAACCTGAGACCTTTGGGCTCGCAGGCTGGTGCCTTATCCACTGTGCTACCAGCCAGGGCCAACACCACCATTTTTAAAGTAACATCAGGGATAGAAACAGCACTCATACAAGCAAGTAGAGGAAAGGTTATTTTTGTCTGAGCTTTCATTCATAAAACTTGGGGGAAAAGACTACAAACAAGCAACATTTTGCTAAACAGAAAGAGAAACAAACAAGAATATGAAAGAAATGGAAAGATCATGTTACTAACTCTGTGATGTTGTATTTTGTCTTTTAATAGTAATAATCTGAGGTTTCCTAGACTAACCATTGGTATCTAAACTAATGGGCGCACATAGTCTAGCCCTATATTTTTTGTTAATGTACAGTTTACTGATATTCATGTTGAGGGCCAGGAAATACATTACACATCCTCTACCTTTGGAGGTAAAACAATACCATAGTAGGCCATATTTCCTCATTATTTTTTAAACCATCATTGCACCACAGAAAATAAGTCAACACAGTGAAATCTGCAAGTGCTCCACAGCATATATAATTAGACTTCTAAGAAAGGTCTGCAGGAAGATAGCATACTGAAATACAATAAAAGACTAAGTGCTGTACAACATCTGTTCTCATGCAGGGAAATATACGTTCTAAACAAATAAACCAAAAAGCTATGTTTTGCTGGAACATTTTGGAAGTGGCATTACTGTTGGTGTTTCTAATTTCAAAAAGAACAAAAAAAAAAAAAAAAAAAAAGAGAGAGAGAGAGAGAAAAGAAACATAACAGCAAATTCATTGAAAATCTCTGTTGCTCATGGGAATGCACATCATGAGTGGAAACATTGCAGATGATAAGACAGTGTCCCCACGCTTCTGGGTGGTGTGACATGGTGCAGGCTGGGCTCCTGAAGCCAAGGATTTACCCTCATGACACGTACAGCAGCAATAGAAACTAAGTCACCTAGAAACAAGCCACAGAGGCTGTCTGAGCAATGCTACCTCATTACAGTCCCATCTTTGGAAAGGTCCCTCAGCACAGCTATGGGGATAGACTGTGGCTCTAGGGCCACTTCTAAGCTGACAAAATTTCATGAAGCCAGGTATTTCATTTCTTCTAGGCATGTGTAATGCTCCTTCTGCTATTTCCAGGGGCTCAAGGACCAGCCTGAAGGCAATCCTGGTCTTCAATCGCAAATTTTCCAAAGTAGGATTTTAGCGCCTGCAGTTTCTATTGATTCATTCATTCAGTTAATAAATAGTAAATTCCCGCTTTGTGTAGGAGACAAGGTTAAGTTAAGGGTTAATGGTAAAGGAAGAGACAAATTCAAACCCCATGCCCACGCTTCCCCTGTGACTGAAGCCAGAGAACTGGAAACAAGGCATCAGACCAGCAAGCCTGGGTCTGTATCAAAGGCATAAACCTTGGATTAAGGTCTTAGGCCATTTTCAAAAGTAACAGGATGCCATCAAATGGAGTTGAGTTCTGAGTGACACGTCAGAGATTAGTGTCTAGAAAGCATCTACCTGGTTTCTCGGAGATTAGGTTGGAGGGGTAAGGTGCATGTGTGACAGGTGTCAGCTATAGGCTATTGTAGTAGGTAAACTGAAATGATGGTGCAGATAGTGTTGACAGTGAAAAGGTGGCTTTGAGCAATATCTTGAGGTGAGAATCATAATTCAGTAGTTAATTAGAAGCAAGGGTTGAAGGGTGTCAAGAGATAAAAATCACTCCCATAGATTTGGCATAAGCAATGAAGTTGATGATTGGCTCATGTACTGAGATAAAGAATTCTGGAGGGAAGAGAGGTAGGAAAAGAAACAAATTCAGTTTCAGACACACTGAGTTTCTGATGTCTGGAGATTTCTCAGTTGGCACGTGAATAATCAGGGCTTCATGTAGTTCTAGAATATAGTAGATGGGTTTGCTGTAGAAAGAAATTTCTGGTTGAAATATATTTGATAGAAATATTGTGCTCTAAGCATAAAGATAGTAAATTAAGTCATAAGATTCATGTGTTAAGATAACCTAGAAAATATAAAATAGGGAAGAAGAATGCTTAAGACTGAGTGCTGAAAAAATTCCTAACAGTTTCAATTTGTGTAGAAGAGGGAGAACTAGAAAGGAAAAATGAGATACTGTCCAGAGAAATGTCAGGAAAAGACAAAAGATAAGAGAATTTTAAGGAGACTCTACTTGTCCAGGTCTGCCCAGTAATAGAGTAAGTGAACGCTGAAATTGTATTGAGTCACACAGAGGCCACTTTAGTGGGGGGCTCATGGAGGATGGGGTGCAGCCAGATAGTATATGGGATGAACAGTCCATGTGGTCAGTGGGAGGGGCAAAGTCATAGAGAAAAATTGAGCACTTGACCATAGAAGATAGTTATCCCTATATATTATAGGCTGGGGGTATGGTTTCCCCTATGGGTTTTATTTTTAGAATTGGAATGTTTAAATGTTTATAAGAAGGTTCCAGAGGAAAAAACAGCTGACTATTCAGAAGAGACACTCTCTCCTTTAGAATGGGAGGATGAAGCCACAGGTAGGGTTGTGTGTTCTGTGACCACAAGATCCACCCATTAGCTTATCTTTTCCCTGGGAAGGAAGAGTCGCTGTCTTGTGCAGAAAGCAAGGCAAGAAGAGGAAGGCATGCTGGAGTGGGAAGAAGCATATAGGAGATTTATAATAGATATTTAGGAGGAGAGTGATCATTGAATTGCTGGGGAAATGTCGAAAGCTCAGTTCTTCTCCTTTCCTGCTTTCATCCCCTCTTTTCAGGATTGCAATCCCTGTGAGATCCAGATTGCAGAGAACACCTGGAAAACCCTCACCAGAGTGCAAACAACTGGTATAACACCTGACTTAATGGGCTCTCTTGCCCTAATCATTTGTATTTTTTAAGGGCTTCATATCATAAGCCCACTGACCACCTCAAGATTGAGAAAATATCAGAACTGATTAGCCTTGGGGGAAGGCATTTGGGATGGGGGTGTCTAGGCTGGCCAGCGCAGGCTTGTCAACTATTATCACACCTGCACTTGAATTAGTCTATGAATTTCCCTTCCTGGTAACTTTGTAGGAGACCGAGGAGTATGATGAAACCAGCGAGAGTCAGGAAACCTGGAGCTCTGGGTATCTCTAAGACAGGAATCCCCTGATGATGGATTGAAGAAGGAGGCAGTAGGAAACCAGAGAGCCCCTATATTCAGAGGAGAGACCAGTTTCAAGAAAGAGGATATGGCCATGGATAAAGATTTTGCTTTGAGTTTCTTGTGCAAGATGATGTTATTTATTAGTTAACTGTCACATTTTCAGGGACAGCCTCAGGAGTCTGATGAGAGCAATTGTCCTGTCAATTCACTGGGGCAGTGGGGACTGCTAATATAATTCTCTCAAGTGCAACATCATTGGCCAGACTCTTCCCCTGCCAAGAATACTCAAGTTCATGGCCTTGGAAATAGCTACTACTCCTGATGCTCTTGTGTAATAGGAGCTCAGAGTATTTTCAACCACAAGAATCGGTACAAGCCTTTTCTTGGTCTAGGAGCCTCCAGTCTGCTTTGAAAGATGAAATATGAGACTGCATGCTGGTCCAGGAAGGCTGCACAATTTTCAGGGAACAGCAGAACGTGAAAATGTGGGCCCTTTTGTTCAAAAATTCACAATGTCAAAGCAGCACAGATGAGCAGTAAGCCAAGGGCAAGGCCCTTGTGAGTGGGGAACCCTGAGCAGCAGCACCCACCGCACACCCAGGGAGTCCACCGTGAACAGGTAATGACTGTTCTAACTTCACCCTGCCTTCTGAATGTGGCTTTCTTTATCTGTAAGCCTGTGACCTTTGGCAAGTCACTTAGCTTACCTACCCCTTAATTCTTCAACTGTAAAATCTGAAGGTCAAACACACATTTAGCAAGCATCTGTTCTGTTCAATTGGTATTCTAATCATTGTTGCTATATTGTATTGCCATGTTAACTAAAATCACAGCCATTACCCTCATAGATTTCATACAGAGTCCCTTTCCAGGACTTGCTAGTGTTTAGACCAGGTAAATACATAGATATCCTGGCAGGCTTATTTGAGGTGGCCAACTTGGTCCATGAAATCAGTGGCCAAATCAATTAAACTCTACTAAAGACTAATGCCAATGGTTGACTTAAATTAACTTCTATCTTTTTGTTGGCTTCTGACTTTCCCTTCTTACCTTTTATTTTTACTTCATAGCTTTTAATAAAAAAGTCACTTTTCAATAGTTTCAGCTTTTAAAAATGTTCTTTTCTGATTCAAATTGTACCCCTTTGAATTTTTTTAAACTTTCAGTTTTGTTTTAAAAATGCATTCTATCTTTGAATTCCATGGCTTGTGTATTTGAACCTGTTTCACAATATTACATAATAAAGAGATTGTTCAGTGTTTAAAAAAGGTTATTCTCCATCTGCTTCCTCTGAGGATTGTCCAATGCTAAGAACAAAACTATTTCTCACTGGTTCATTGTATCCACTAGATATCAACAGCACTTTGAAGTTTGAATGATAATTTTTCCCACATGCTTGCTGTTTGCTTTCTGACACTTGCTTGGGGGCAGTGAAAGCCCTTTTTCTCTTCGTTCACCACATTAATTTGATTTTCATTTCCATCTCATCCAATAGCTTGCATTACACTTATGCTGCTGACATTACCCAAGACCTTTACGGAATTGTCACACTGTACTCCAGTGACAGATGTGTAGCCCAGTAGGAATTTAAAGCATTACATGCCAGGAAGAATAATTTTCCTTTTTATTTCCTACTCCGGTGTTCAGCATCTTTTATACGATTGAGTCAAGAAACCCAAATCAGGAAACTTGAATATTTTGTGATTAAAAAAACAAAACAGAACAGAACTATCTTTCTTTGGTAAGAGGAGATAGGAAACAACTGTTTTTCCACATTTCTGACTTACTACTCCCAATGTCTTTTATCAACCATTTTTTAATGTGAAATTGAGATAAGAAAACATTCAGTGACATGAGCTTTGTACCTGTTATCTGGACTCTCTGCAGTTAGATCAGCATTTGAATAGTTTTTGTAGTCAGTTTAATAGTTTCTTATCTGGACAACATATTTTTGCTTTTTGTCAGTTTTATGACCATGTAATCATCAGGGTTCATAGTGTTCTTCTGTAAGAAGATAACAAACATGCTTTTTCCAAGAAAATGGTGCTAATAGGCAGTTACAAGAAATACAAAAAATTAAAGTGGGCAGAACAAATTAAACCACATATAAATTAGAGCTTTTTCTATTTTAAGCATGTATGTTTTTCTTTTATACATTTTTTCCTGTAAATATAGCATCAACTAATCTCCAGAGTGGCAATTTTCCTAACTGCAAATCAATTTCAATTGAAATTTTAAAAAAAACTTGCATTACTATGTAAATATACCAGTCAGGAAAGAAAAAATAAATAAAGAGAACTCTGTGTACTGCTACAGCTAGTCACAGGCCAAAGCAATGTGAAAATCTGTGAAAATTATAAACAACAATCTTTAGGAATGTCATGTAATTTCTAATTATGTCTCTTCTCCTCCAATAGTTTGGGGTATCACTTAGATCAAACATACAGTCTGCCTGGCTTCACAATTAGAAACCATACACAATATTGAGTTACTGCTGTATCACTTGTAGGACCTCTTTCTCTCTTTCTCCCTCTCCATGTGTGTGTTTGCTCTAATACCACACAAAATATCTAAACACAATCATGCAAACATAAACTGGCCTATACTGGGGCAAGAATGCTTTTAAGAATTTGGAGGTCATCAGCTAGGAAGGGACATTGGCTAGGGGGACATGTGTGCCATGTCCACACAGGCTGACAATGTCAGTGATGAAGAGAATAAGGGCTGTACCCCAAGACTCTCTAACCACGTCATCTATCAGCCACAAAAATCAGCCAGAGTCAGTGTATTACAAATCTGTCTTTGCATTTAAGAATCTCCTTTCCCCCGATTTGAGATATCAATACAAATGATCCCATTATTTCTTCTATGTGAAGCAGCCTGAGAAACTTTAAGGCTACCGAAATGAGATTTCAAGAAGAAACACATTTTATCTTCACGACCCATAATCCTACATTTGTGGGTTTGTTCCCTGCTGCTCACCAACACATTTCCTTCTGAAATAACAACCAAAAACACTGCATAGTATTTAGTGTTGAGCACAGCCCTATAGAAAAGCCTAAGATTCTAAGTATCCCCCCGTGGGCTAGCATAACTGCGGCCCAATTGATTTCAGTAAAAAGAAAGACTCTAAAAACTGGAACAGAATGGATGCCTGAGAAATAAGCCAATGGTTTCACGACCTCCTCCTGCTAAATTGTGAGATGCTGGGCCATCATCACTCATGAGTAAGGAACAATTTGTTCACAGAGCCATCAACTGCAATGACAAAAATGCCAGTTTCATAATTTCTAGGCACAAAGGGTACTACTGGGTATACAATAGAATATACCAGCAAGGATACGCATAGGCAGAATGTTTTCCTTTACCACATTGCCCCCCTTCCTCACTCCAGGAAGATTTCTGAGTCAAGGAACAGAGGAAGAACTTGTAATATAAGAAGCTTTAATAATAAGAAATTGATGTAATACTCTGTGTTATCATCAGCCTGGTATAAATGTCGGGGATGGGATATGACAGCGGGAAGGGAAGCAAACATCACTTCCTTTGATGGTTTTAGTTATGAGACTAACAGAAATCGGAACACTCAAGCTCCATCTCTTTTTTCCTCACCTAGTTCTTAGGGACAAATGTGCAGCAAATCTCCCAGGCTGCAGAGCCACAGAGGGAAACAGGGGTGGCTGATATGCCCTGTGAGGCTGAGAAGGATACACAGAGCATCCTACCTGTACCGCCTGTGTTCCATGCCAGGAGAGGGACCTCCAAGGTTGCAGAGGGAACAGACTCTCTGTAGAAGGGTGAGCCACTGTGTCCCCTGGGGTGCTGGCAGTGGTGTGGCATGAGGGCACTTTGCAGTAGGAACTGCAGGGGGACACACAAGAGACCACAACAGGGGAGTGGACAGATTTTGTTCAAGTCCACAGCACAGAACTTGAGGTTGAGTTGTATAAGTTGCCTTTTGCAAGCCTAAGTTTCTTGAAATATGAAAAGCAATCTGGTGAAAAGCCACTGGTCCAAGCCCTAGGTTAATTTACCCAGTGATAAGAATGTGTAAGGAAATAAAATCATGGCCTTGCTATGTTTGAGCATGTTTTTCTAGTCTGCTGCTGAAAACATGACCATCTGACCTCCATGCACCTATGTCTTCATCTGTACAAGAGACACTTTGATTAATTTCCCTGCTTTCCAGAGACAATGTGACAATTAGGTTATTCAGAATGAACCATAATTATTCAAGCTTCTCTTTTCCTCAGCATTTTTTCTGAGATTTGCTTGAAACCTTAAAGCTGAAGGTCAACACACAAAAAAGAAGACTTTGGTCATGAATCACTGTTTCATCTTTCTACTGTTTCTCTTAAAAATATGTTAATTATAACTTAGAATCAGATTGCCTTGAACTTCTCATCTAGAGATGAAAGGAAATGTAACCACCTAGCCAGGCTGTTGAAAATAATTGTTAATTCTACCTGGGGCAAATTATGGATCTTTGGGTACAGACCAGAGATTTTAGCATGAGTATTCATGCTGTGTCTTAAAAGTATATGAAAATACTATTATCCTGAAAAAAATAAATAAATAAAGCCACCCAAGAATAAGTTGTATGACTTATTATCCATAAGGCCAGAATGAATTTATTGAGCACCTACTGTTTCTTAGGAACAACAGGTAAAACAGGAACCAAAACAGACTAAATACTGCCATTGTGATAGAAAATAAACAAAACAAATGAGTCAAATATAGTGTTTTAAAATATGGGGGATATGAAAAAAAATAAAGGGCAAAGAAAAGTGAGGAAAGATTGAGCACTATTTTTTAAAAGGTTTTATTTACTTATCTTTTAGAGCCTTGAGCAGGGAGGAAGGAAGAGAGGGAGAGAAACATCCATCAATTGCGTGCCCCAACCGGGGACTGGACAATTTGAAATAGGTGACCTGAGCAAGTTTCATCTGAGTAAAGCAGGAAGCACATGAGGAACGAGGCCTGTGGTTGTCTAGAGAGAAGGCTGTTCCAGGCAGGAATAGCAAATGCAAAGACCCTGAGGCCATGACCACCAGTAGACTTCACCAGCCTCCTGTCCGGCCTCATTGCAGCAGCTGGGCATGCTCGGTTCCCACATTCCTTCCCTGCTTCATTCTGTCCACTCGTACATGCTTTTCTCTGATCCAGCACGTTCTCTATTTGGGCCCTTATTTTTCCAGATTCTGGCACAATTGTGTAAGTTCTCATTTTCGCATTCTGTAATACTCTTGTGGTTCTGCTTCCCTGATTGAACCCTCACTTGTACATAGTCTCATGCTTCAAAATTCAAGTCACCAAAGGGCATTGTAATTTGAGGATTAACTCTATCAGGCTTGGAATTGACCCAGCTGTTTGCCTCCAGTATCTGGATGACCCTGGCCCCTGGTTAAGATGTAAAATGCCCTGACTCACAGTACTGGGCAGTACCCGTGGGTTGGAGGAGTTTGCAGCTGTTTGACTCAACTTGTCAGCATTGTGTATTGACCACAGGGATTCATGACTTGTACTTGGTCTCACTGAGACCCCCAGTGGTCTGTTGCTATTGGTGCTGGTTACACAGTAAGAAATATGGCCACTTGACCAGCTAGGTAGAAGAAGCTCCATCCAGAACTCTTGGGAGTATTCTCAGTGGTCCTCGGCACATGTCTTACCCTTGGACTCTTGGTATTGTTTCCATTGTTCTGAGCTATTCTCTGCACGTTTCTGTGGTTTCTGATTCTACAGAGAAAAATGCGACTGACATGACACTGCAGAGGGAAGGCCATTAGAACTGGTGCCCAGCCTCTGCAGTCTCTTTGCTGGGTGACACGCTTTGCCCATTAAGCTCTTCCTTAACTCTGTAACCAAATTGAGTCCTTTACCAGCAATAAACTTTAAATGAATGAGCATGCCAATCAAGGAGTCTGGTTAGTCTTTAACGATTGAACAGTCTGACTGCCACCATTAGTGAGCACATGCAGTGAGAAGTCCTCCTCCCCCAGCCACCAAGCTGCCCTCCCTAGAGGAATTTAGTGTTATAAATGCCGGGTGAGTCTTTCAATGAATATTTATGCCTATCTAGGTATATAGGCACATTCACATTCATAGTTTCCCTGATTTTGTACAAATCAAAGAGTTTTGTAGCACTATCCTTTTCTTCATTTTATTTAAGAAGTAATATTTTAGAGAGCTTTAATTTCCTGAAACATATTTGATGTTACGAAAATCTGTCTTTACATAATAACTAAGTTTCTTAGATGGGATCATTCTTGGTCCAAGTTCTGTCACTTTTGCCACATACCTGTAGTGTAGTTTGTAAGCTTGAGACACATCACTGACGTTCAAAAGCAGTCACATCACACTGCTTGGATTTATTTTGCTTTCCTAACAAAAAAGTGAAATTGAAACCACTTCTAAACTCCTTCACCGGGTAGAGGAAATTGCCCAATCCTAACCCCATTTGAACTGGAGAGGCTGCCTCCTTTCCCTAATGTTGGATGAGGGTAGGAGGCTCCGCCATGGCCATTGTGTGCAAACATAGCTTTTGGCAATGCTGGGCGTCCTATGTCCCTTGGTCCCTGGGCACTCAGCATTTCCCGCAATGGTCCTCTTCACATGTGAGAAGGGGGTTGGACCAGTCGCTCTCTGCCACCTTCAGAGCCATCGCCCCTCCTCACCCCCTTTCACGCAACCCCATAATCAAGCCTGTTGCGTGTAAGAAGTCCCTGGTCTTAGGTTGCTGTAATTTTGACTACCCTCTTATGAACAATATAAAGTTTGTGTTTGCTTCTCGCTCCACCTCTCTCTTTTAGCAGGCTGATCTCTTTGCTTCCAACGGCCCTCGAACCCTCACCTTTCATGGGTAGTCTGTGCTAATGCCCTTCAGTGGCGGTGAAACACTAAAGGTCTCTGGTACCTCGCCTCTTCCACGGCAGGGGCTTCCGCTCCTGCACCCAAGTCTCCAGAGGCGACCATCCAGCAGGGAAACTTAGGCTGTTCTGCTCTTTCTAGAAGCCTTTTTCTGCACTTCCTATTAAGTTCACTGCTTCAAGTAACAAAATAATCGCAAAATAATAAGCCCTGGGCCCCAGCAGCCGCTCACACTGTAAACCCCTTCCACTCACTTGATTGCTTTGTTTTCAAAGGTTCTGAATAGGTTGTTTCAGAATCCCTGAAATTGAAGAAAAAAATTAAAGCATAGACTCCCAGGGCCTGAGCATTTGATTTTCTCCGAGCACAGCACCCATCTGCCCATCTCCACCCCTTCAAGAAATCACTGCAACAAAGTTGTGCAGTAATTTCCTCAATCTTAAGGAAGGTTTGTTAAAAATGGTGAAAATGTTACCTTCAAAATGAGGGTTTTTTTTTCTATTTTTGACAAGAACTTCTCTCATTTTAAGTTTATTACAGTATTTCTGTATTATTTAAGTTACTTTAGCAGAACATTATTGTAGTAGGTTGAGTAATGCTTACTACCCCCCAATATATATAAAGTCCTAATCCCTGGAATGTTACCTCAGAGGGGAAAGCCTTTGCAAATGTGATTTAATTAAAGATTACTTGACATAGGGAGATTACACTGGATTATCTGAGGGGTCCTAAATGCAATTATAAGTATGGTAATTACCAAAGGAAAAGGGGAGACGGGGAATATAGAAAATGGTATGGGGGATCAATGGTGCTGGAAGGAGACTTGAAATGGGGTGGTGAGCACATAACACGATATACAGATGATGTATTACAGAATTGTACACCTAAAACCTATAAAGTTGTATAAACCAGTGCCCCCTAATAAAGTCAATAAAAAAGAAACAAATAGAACAACATGAGATAGATTAACAAGGAAAAATAATCTAAAAAAAGAAAAACAAATTCAGTTACATGCATGTTTATAAGAAGCTAAGAAATTTGATCATAGACCCCGAGGAAATGTTAAAATGAGCAGGCAGACTTGAAGGTGCTGGCTGGCCTTGACGTGATGTGGCCACAAACCAAGAACTGCTAGCAGCCGCCAGAAACTGGAAGAGGTAAGGAACAGATTTTCACTTACAGCCTCCAGAGAGAGTGAGTTCTGCTGAAACCTAGATTTAGATCAGTGATGCTGATTTTAACTTTGTTTAATTTTCAAGCCACCAGTTTTGTGCTACTGCAGCCACATGAAATGAACATAATAGTAAAATAGCATTTTAAAAAGAAGCATGCTTCAAAAGGTAGTTATATGGTGATGTCAAGTTGAAGAGAAGGAAAAGATTAGATTGCTGCTAAAGAAAAACCACACTTTTCAACATTTTAGCTATTCTTTGCCCTAAGTATGTACCAGAGAAGCTTTCTCATATTAAGAAATAACATTTGTTGACTGTTTACCATGTGTTAGGTAACACACAACTTGCTTAGCATACCTTACCTTGGTTTATCCACTCCAAACCATAGGTGCATAATTAGGCTCAATTTACTTGGAAGAAAACCAACATGGATTAAAAGTAAGTATGTCACCCTGGTCATGCAGCTGTTGGTGTCATTTCCTAAAGAGCATTTTAAAGAATCCGAGCAAAAGCCTGTACTATTATTTATAAAGTAGTTTTCTATCCATGGTAATGTGTTAAAATTATATGATCTTACTTTGCCTTGGAGCTACCTCACATCCTAAGACTTCATAAAATGTCATAATGAAAAACCGCTTTAGCTTTTTCTCTGACTATTCCCAAGAATTATTTTGTGTGAAGTTTTTTTTTTAAATTCCTGAATATTAACTTCAAATAACTTAGAACAGCAATCAAATATTGAATAAAAAATTAAATGTGAAGTTTTTATGTAAGTTGGACTAAAAATGTTTTGTAGGGGCATTTCAAAAAGACTTAAATAAGTGAAAAGATAAATAAGATATTTATCTTATAAAAATCATTGGAAATACATGCTATTTCCAAAGTTAATGTGTACCTGTGATTTAACTCCAATTAAAAATATAATAGAGAATTTTTGATAAATTACAAGAAGATCCAAACTTTTAACTTGAAAAGTAAATGAGGTTAAATAATAAAGAACACTTTGTGAAATCTCAATAATTGAATATTTGCATGATCAAATAAAAATATTTAAATGTTACCACAAATAAAATTTCATTATTGGTTTTTAAATAGAACAATGGAACTAAAGAGAGGGGCCAAAGGGAACTCAGATGCATAAACAATATAATTCATAATCAAGATGCCATTTTCAATGAGTTAGAACATGGTGAATTATGTAACAAAGATCACTTGAATAACTGGTTACATATTTGCAAAAATGAAATAGAAATCTACAATATTATCTTGAACAAAATGCATGAATGATTTAAATGAATAAACACACAAAAGGAATAGAAGGACCTACTGGTAAACATCTTATTTCAGGATGGGCAAGGCTTTTCTAAACCATGGACAAAGGTAGGTGACTGTCACTGCTGTGTCCTCTTTGGCACATCTTCCTTCACTGCTTGACCTTGGACTCAGCCAGGACTTTTCTTGTTAACATCCTCTCCCAAGATGAGCGCAGGCACTCCCACAGCATTTACACCTGAGGATTCCCAAATGCCTACCACCGAATGCAGCTCTCCTCTGAGCCTTTCACTCAATACCCGGCTGCTGACCCGTCCGGCCCGGCTGGCTGCCTCATAGGTATCTCAAAGGAATGTTGCCACCTTCCACCAAACCCCCTTCATTCTCAGTCTTCTATTCACTGACCACCAGTTTGGTTATTTTTCTTACTTCCCTAGAACCTCACATGAATTCCCATTTGCTCTACCTCCAACATATGTCTCAACTCTGACCTTTCTTCAGCATTTCTATGACTACTTCCCCAGACTGTTTTGTCTCCTCTTGTCTGCATAATGCAATAAAGTACTTGTTTTCCTTCTTCTACTCTATCCTACTGTCTATTTTCTGTTATTTTAAAGGGGATTTTATTTTATTTTATTATTATTAGAAAAGATTTTATTAATTTTTTTTTTTAGAGAGAGGGGAAGGGAGAGAGGCAGAGAGGGAGAGAGACATCAATGTATGGTTATCTTTCACCTGCCTCCAGCTATGGACCTGGCTGGAGACCCAGTTTGCAACCTGGTTATGTGCCCTGGCTGGGGAATCGAACCAGCAACCTCGGGTTTGTAGGCTGGCACCTTATCAACTGTGTCACCAGCCAGGGCCACGATTTTATTTTTTTAAACCAGACATGTTACTCTTCTCTTTAAAATACTCCAAACGGCTTCCAATTCCAACTAGAATCCCATATATACATATATTTTTTTACCATTACCCACAAAATCCTGCAGGACCCTTTCCCTGCTTATTCAAACACGTCAATCACCCCTCAATAAAGTGATTAAAAACAAAAGAACAAGAAAGCTAATGTGCATGAGTGACTAACAGTTAAGGCAGTCAGGGAGATAAGAAGGATGCAGTACTTGTCGAGTTTGGTACAACAGAGAAAGAAAAGCATATCGCATAGTGGATGGCATAGAAAGTGAGAGGTTTTATGAAGGAGAATAGCATGCTTACTTTATGCATGTTAAAGATTACTTAGGCTGCACTGCAGTGCATGGGAAGTGGTGGAGGGAGAATGAAAACCATAGTACCCATCAGGGTGCTGCTATAGAAATTTGGGGACATCATGGTGACTGGGTCAGGATGGTGTTGATTTGTTTGAGTGATATTTCCTTGGGTGGAATTTGAAAAAACTGACCCTTGTGCATAGAGGGTAAGGACAGGCCAGAGAGTGAGGCTGACCCCCCCTCCCCCCCACCGCCCCCATTAGTAGGTGGCAGTTTCAATACGCAAGGGAACTTACAGTCGAGGCCTCATTAACATCTTACTCTCTCAAGGTTGTGCCCTTGAATTGCCCTCTAGTGTGAGAATAGTGGGTGAAGGTACATTCCAAGGACAGAGGAAAGGGGCCTCCAATCACCCAGGGTCAATTCGCATGTCCTACAACAGGTTATGGTAAGGGGAAGTGCATAAAAGCAGGTGCCTTTGAACATGGTTCTCAAAGTAGCTGAAAAAACATGCTGACTTACAGGAAAGGGAAGAAGCATCAAGAAATTATCTAGAATTTGGGCTGGGCAATTCCCCAGAGGATAGCTGCATGGACCATTTCCTGGTAGAGTGGAGAGGCTGGCGGAGAGCCTGGGATGCTAGCAAGGAGAAATGACCATGCGCCTGGGCCAGACCACGACTGCTACATTTTAAATCCAGTGGATGTGAAGAGGTAGGAGTCTCTCCTAATGCTGTGTTCCTAACCCACCCTACCAAATTAAGTCACCCCTGTAGGGAGAAGAGGAGGGGAAATCCACTGAACCCAAAATGCATGAGTTTATCCTGAGTTCCTAACGTTTACATTTTCTGCCATCAGGCAGTTGGAGCCTTGAAACAGAAGCTGACGACAACTCAGATGACCTTTTCTAATTGCTGGGCTTTGAGGAATGCGTTCTTGCTGAAACTCGTTGTCAGATGCTTCCTCTGTATCCTGCAAACACCGCACTGTAATGTAGGAGATCAGGGTACTCAGAATTGCCATCTTTGGGTGGGAGAGAAACGCTCTTTCTTCTTTTAGCCTCCACCTTCTTTCAAGGTATTGGGCAATTGGAAGCCTATGCAAGTTGCAAAACATGTTGACCAAATTGTGGCCCTTGGAAGGAATTTCGCATTTCAGTGGTGCGCTCACCTTTAGAATGTGGTGTTTGAATCTTTCCTCTACTTTAAATGGATTTTTTTTCTGCCTAAAAAGGAAGGTAGGTGTTTTATAAAAAGAATGGAAGTGTTATGATACCACCTGAAAGGAACCCAGTGTATAAAAAACTGTCTTTCCAAAAACAGCAACTTCTTCCCTTTGGATGGTGTGTAATTTGCTTTGGAAAATTCCCACAGGTTAATTGATGAGGTAATGTACTGTTCACCTGCACAAACTACTTGCCTACCAAAGACAGTATACCTAAGAATCTCTTCAAGACCCTCATTTCTCTGTGTCCTAAACTATATTTTTCTCAGTGCCAATCAGTTTTCCTGGCTTGAAAGAGCTGCCTTAAACCAACCCCTGGAGATCAGGATCTAAAGCCCTAGAAATGTTCCATTTCTAGCTTCCCCTTCTGGTACGTTGCTAAGACTTCATCAAGGTGATATTTTCTCTTTCTGCAGCAAATTCTGGCTTTGCCCCATTAACAGATTCTCTCTCGTCCTATTAAGAAGTTGACCACTCCCTAGGAAACTTTCTTCAGACCTGTAATTTAGACTGCTTTTGATTTTCTGCTTTCTGTGTATTACAGGTGTTTTCCTGTTTCCCAGAGTCACCTCTAACCTGTCCCTTTCTTTCTCTCTCCACCAACAGTACCTTTCAACAAGCCTTCATCACCTTTCACCTAAACCAAAGCACAATCTATTGTCCCCATTCAATCTATTCAGTCCTTTAAACCTTGAAACATCTTAAACTTGACTTATGATTAAGAAAACAATGACTTCTTAGAGTCAGAGATATTTATCTTCCGATCAGTAATTCAGTTTCTACTGCATAACTGTTTTGATTCATTAGACATAATTAAAAACATTTTAAAAATGTAGAATGTATGATGCCATTCTTGATAAGAATATTTTATCTAGACATCTGAATCTATCTATATTCTTACATCTATCAGCTTTCTATGTGTGCATAGAGATGGATGTTTACTTAACTTTTTATGAATAATAGCATTTAAAATTTCATTTAGTATTTTATATCTTATTCTTTATCATGAAGTTGTATAATTTCTTAAAAAGTAGAAGTCATTTTTAAGTTTTGGAAGTATCTTCATACTGCTTTGCACAGTGGCTGCACCAACCTGTATTCCTACCAATCATGCAAAAGAGTTCCCCTTTCTCTAAATCCTTGTCACCACTTGCTGTTTCTTGATTTATTGATGATAGCCATTCTGACAGGTGTGAGATAGTATCTCATAGTGGCTTTAATGGGCATTTCTCCAATGATTAGTGACATTGAGCATATTTTTATATGGATCTGCCTTTTGACCCAGCAATCCCACTTCTGGTAATATGTCCGAAATAACCCAAAACATTAATTCAAAAGAACATAAGCACCCCTATGTTCATTGCAGGGTTATTTACAATCACTAAGGTATGGAAGCAGCCTAAGTGTCATGAGTGGATAAAACAACTATGGGACATTTACACAATAGAATACTACTCAGCCATAAAAAAGAAAAAATTTATCTTTTGTGACAGTATGGATGGACCTGGAAAACATTAGGATTAGTGACAAAAGCCAGTCAGAGAAAGCCAAATGCCATATGATTTCACTCATATGTGGAATCTAATGAGCAAACTGAACTAACAAGCAAAATAGAGACAGACTCATAGATGGAGAGCATGTGAGAGCTAGTTGTGGGGTGGAGGGATTGAGCAACAGGGAAAAAGGACTCATGGACATAGGCTACAGAGTGGTGATTGCGGGGCAGGGAGAATAGGAGACTAAGTGCTAATGAAAAAATACAATAAAATTAATTTAAAAATAAAAAGTAAAGGTCATTAAAATTTAATGTATAATGACATCAAAACAATTTTTTAATTAATTTTTAAAAAGCTTTTATTTATTATTTTCAGAGAGAGGGGAAGGGAGAGAGGCAGAGAGAAAGAGAAACATCAATGTATGGTTGCCTTTCACCTGCCTCCAGCTATGGACCTGGCTGGAGACCTGGCTTGCAACCTGGTTATGTGCCCTGGCTGGGGAATCGAACCAGTGACCTTTGGGTTCACAGGCCAGTGCCTTATCCACTGTACTACTCATTTGATTTTTTTTTAAAGTTTTATTGTTGTTGTATTACATCCATCCCCTTTTTGCTCCCCTCTGTCTCATTTGATTTTTAAATCTTGACAATTGATGCCTATGTTAGCTAGATATAAATGTACATTATTTTTTAAAGAATTTTTAAAGACATTGTCCAATTGTTGTCAGCATCCAAAGTTGTTGGCAAAACATCCGATGATAGCGTTTCTCGCTTATTTGTAAATGACATCTTCCTAACCCAAATCCCCCAAACATTTGGTATTATCACTTTACCTCTTGTATAATAAATATTTGAGATTGTGCATGTGAGTTATATCCCACTGTAAGGATTATGACTCAAAAATACTAAGGAAAAAATATCAAGAGCAGGAGACTTTCTTTCTTGAATAGTTTACTTGAATAGATAAGCTACTAAATAATAAATCAAACAAGAAGCATTGGATCTCTCTCCTCTGGCAGATGAAAGTGCATTGATGATGAGAAGCTATCTGTCAAGCATTGGATACTGACATGGCTTGAGCCAGCGCTGGCCTTAACCCAACTAACACCATGACGTACTCATCAAAGATGCGCTTGGTATTTGGAAGAGTGACTGAAAAGCTTTGCATGGAGAAAGGTTAAAATGAAGTAAAGATATAAACCAGAACTGCCTAACAGAGATATAACATAAGCCACATAAATAATTCAAAGTATTCCAGTAACAACAATTTAAAAGTTAAAAAGAAACAGGTGAAATTAATTTTAATAATACATCTTATTTAAACAGACATATCTAAAAGGTTATCACTTCAGCATGCAATATCTATGAAAGCAAAATTGTTAATGAGGTATTTGCATTTTTTCTGTTTTTGACTAAGTATTCAAAGTAGCACATCTCCATTTACATGAGCCACAGTCAAGTGCTTGCTAATCCTATGGGTTGGTCAGTACAAATCTGGACAAATAGCAATGATCTACAATGGACAACAGTTATTAATTGCTTGACTATAATCTCTGCATTATTTTTAGACTACATGTAGATATGGCTTCCTCTGAAGAGTTCAATTTTGTAGTTATAATGACATTCTGGGGTTTGTCTGTTTTCCATTCTTGGTGATTTTCTCTGTAGGCTACCACAGAGAGACTTCCTACACCATGGGATTAAATGAAAGTCTGTATTCTCATGAGCAGAGAGACTGGTTGATAATCAATGAAAATTATGGTGAGCTTACTAACTGGGACACTAACTTACTTATGACTAAGAAAGGTGAAATGTGTAGCTCATGAGTGCTTGATTGTATTTTCACTTTGGGTGTGGGGTGTTGGGACAGCAATGGCTCTAGCATGCTTTTCTGTCAAGTTCATTTGCTATTTCCACACCATGTTAAGGGGTGTCCAAAGTGAGCCTAGAAAATTCAGCTTATAAGGAAAACAAGTGTATTGGAACTCCTTTGAGTGATATGTAAGTATATGCTAAGAATGTGGTCAACTTAAATTCAACCAGCTGCAGAGAGGTCTTTGATAACAAACAACTGGGAGTTTGAAAACCAACCCCCTTTCCTGAATACTCTATTTTCCACCAACACTAACTATATCATAGAGAAGATTGCTTTGGTTCCTCAAAGATTACCATTTGGAAAGAAGGCCTTTGAGCAGGAATATAGAGACTTTTATAAAACTTTTGGAAATAACTTCTGCAAAAGATACAGTAAGTGAAACGTGCCAGCCTGTGATTTTCTTACAAATCGCTCAGTGCCAATTAGCAGCCGCTGAATCACTGAATCTCTTGCTGTGAATGTAAACTCTTTCTTCATCTTGTTCCTTATTCTTAGTCTTAGGTGAGATCTGCTTAGTTGAATGAGGTTGGACCACACTGCAGAGCAAATATTGGTAGTTAGTTAGCATTTTCTCTATAGAGCTTCTCTGAAGGACTTCATGAAATAGCAGCTTAATGGAAATTACTGTCATTTACACATGAGACCAGACTAAAAGCAATGTGTCCTTAGGACTCCACTCTCAGTTTGGGGTTTGATCACAGTTCCACATTGGCCCTATTACTACCCTTTCCTAATCACTTTTCACCTTCTCACCAACAATACACATATGTGGCCAGAGCAGCTACATAGAAAAACACCTGTGCACTTACCATCAAACCTTTCATTCAAAATCTGAGTCGAAGCATGTATGCTCTAGAGACGTTTAAATTAGAAAATTTAGCAACATTCTTTTATATCAAAGTAATGGTTATTTTCTGAATGACTCCTGGATGAGTATAATACATTGCCTGTAAAATCTATTTTTTTAGCTCAGATTTTGAAAGCCACTCTCTGCCAGATGACAGCATTATGTTGACCTTGAGTGTGTATGATAAGCAAGGGACTCTTTCAGACACATATTATTACAAAGTGATCATGCACAAGGGGAATCCAAAAACAATAACACTTCCTGCACAATAAAGGCAACGGAAGCTGGGATGCTCAGGATGGAGGATCTGGTAGCTGAAAATGATGTTGGCTTTTCTAAACAGTAAACTAGTTGGGTAGGGTGTCATTTTCTTATCCAATTCTTTCAAAAAATACTATTTTTCTGATCAGCTTGATTCCTTTCATAAAAGTGCATAGGACATATTTCCTTCTCAACAAACGTTTATCAAAATAGCCAGAGGATTCTTGAATTACTGCTCTTACTTTAAATGTCTTCAGACTCTTAGTTACTAATATAGCAGCAGTAGAGATGTTGTAAGAATACCCCAAATTTGTGCTATAAAAATATTTGTATTGCTAGGAAAGTAACACATAAAACCACAAAATAAGAACTTAATTATGAGTCAAGGATCCATACATTTTTCTTTTCAGAGGAAATGGACTGTCACAAGTATGTAGAGTCCTTGAAAATAGCCCTGGAAAACCTTTCTATACACTTCAAAAAATTACATAGCTATACATTTGTCTCCACTTTTCAGAAGTAATAGATGAATTTAAAGTGAGCTGTTTTGTGACATTCAGCTAATAAGGTCATCAAAATCAGATACTTCTATTTTTGATTGTTGGGGCATCATAAAGTTCAAAATTTTATCTTTGGAGTGCAAATAGCTTCAGGCCCCTTGCTTAGAAAAAAAGGGAAAATTCCATTCATACTTCTGAGAATGAATCTTTATTTTATTTCTTTATTTGTAGTTTTTATTTTTCTGTCTCTTCAAGTCAATTATTCTTTGATCAAATAAATGTGTCAATTTGTTTTATTCAGTAATATGTGAGATTAGAGTTAAACACTACCTTGGAGAGTTCTTTTTTCTTTATGAAAAGAATCTATTTCACTTCTGCTCTTACTCCCAAGAGTTGGCAACAAGATCATCAGAGAATAAGTAGACACTATTAATTGTGGAAAGGCTAAAATGTGAAAATAAACAGCTTGGTTCATTTTGCTTTTCTACACTTGGTGCAAAAATGGCGGTCAACATCGTAAACTATGTAGCCAAGAACATGCGGGCCTCCATCCCCAGGGGTCAGCTGGGACTCAGGTTGTTGGCAACTCAAAAACCATCCAGACAGGCTGAACTCAGTCTGATGTCTTGCCTTAGAAATAGTAGGTGGCGTTTTTCTCATCTCGGTTTTTTGCTCTCTACCACCAATTACTGTACAATTGAATGGGAATGTTGAGGTGTGGCTGACTTAATGAGGTGCTACTACTCTCTGATTTATACACAGTTACGATAATGACAGCTTTGGATATTTCTTGTTTCTCAGTTTCCAATCATGACGTTCTTTGTCACTAAGTGGCCCCTTGTGATTGTTAGTGTATAGTGACTGGAAATGCTGTCGGGAAGAAAATCATGGTCACTACATGGTTCAGGCTGGGTCAGCCATCATTTCTTGATGGACAGCAGTGTTGCTTTACATCAAGCAGTGTTTCTTTCAAAATGATGAAAATGGTGAGAGTGGATGAATTAGAGCACAAATAAATAATAATAAGCAGCTGCCTCAGTGTTAGCCGTGATCTGATAAGTTTAACAGAAAGTAACTAGATGTGAGGCCTAAGAAACCGGAAAAAAGAACAAGAACAAATTCACACAGTTAATTTTAAAAGTCAGCTTTTGGAAAGATGAACGTTTAAGTTAATTTGTGCTAAATATTTCGCATTAGATCCTCATTTTCAAGAACAAATAGTGATTTTGGTTATGGTCTCTCTTTCTGACTCCTTACTCCACAAATTAAAAATATCAGTGAAATTCTTAACCTGATGGCAAATCAAATGTATACTTATTTTGAAACCTTTATCAAGTTAACTCATATCCACATTTTAAAACTTCAGTGGCATTACAAGATTTATGATTGAAAATAGAAATGCCCATTCGACCACTTCTAACCATTTGATTCAGGCATTCTAAGGACAATCATCTTCAACTTTCATCTGGAAACACTCATCTATATTCTATGCAACGTAGATTTATACAATATCTAGGTGACATTATTCTAGGTAAAATTTCTTGATTTTTTCTCTTAGGGTCCTTATCTCATAATCAACTACATGTATGATGAACCTGGTGTCCCTTCTGATCTTCTCAATGTTGTGGTATGGGTTTGTGTAAATCAATAGTCCGTTACTATTTACATGATTAGAGCACCTATGTAAATCAGTGTTCATGTTAGACCCCTGATCATTTCCTTCTCTATAATTCTGTTTCACCTTCCTGAAATGCCTTTTAGTAAGTTGCTGGACACAACGGATTCTTGAAGTATTCTATGCTTGTTCTACGAATTGTATTGAATTGAATTACATTAATTATCTATTTATCCCTTTCTATGTGTACTCTTCTGGGTGGTAAATAAAAGAAAAAGTTACTAGTCAGAGAGTATGTATTTATATATTAGAAGCGATGAGATAGTATGAGAGAAGAATTAGCATACTTACCCCCTCCCTCAAACACACACATACATAGAAAATGGTTGGCTTTTTATGTCAGAAGAATTTTTCAAATGTCTAACCCCACTGGTTGATTTTAGATGATTTGGATATGATTAATATTAAAAATGATATCAGCTTACTTTGAAGAGCCATCCTTGGGCATGACTGAGACAGCCTTAGGTTCTCCCCAGATTGACTAAACTGTAGTCAAGCTTCTTTCTATCCCTGGGTCCCAATCCCCCTTTTATCTCAGCCCTTACAAAATTGGTGGGCCTAACTACAGCATTTCTTCTTGTTCCCTGTCCTTCTAGCATTTACTTTAGAAAATCAAATTATAAACTCTGTCTCTGCCCCTCTGGGCTGAGAAACTATTTTCAGAGGCCTCTGGCAGGTTTCATCACCCTGGACAAGTACTATCTTTATCAAGAGCCTGTGCTTCATCCCTTTTAAACGTCATCATCAAGGAAGGTCATTCCTTATCTTGAGTTTCTGTGGAAGGTGTGGGAGCCTGGCTTTGGCATCTCACTTCAGATACCTCCTGCCATAAAACTACCTCCTGTCATAAAGATAGGAGAATGTTGACTTTTGTTTTGGGCAAAGTCAATGAGCAAAAACAGAAGGCCAACGATGCTCCAACCCCAGCTCTTAAAAACTCTTCCATCCCTGTTTAAGTGAAACTGAGCTAAGACTGAGTTCTAGACTCCCTCTCCTCTTGAAATAACCTTCAATAAACTCTTTCTTGCCTGTGTAACTATATCTGCTGCCATTTTCCTTTGACAACCAATATTGTGGGAGAAGCAAGCATAGCTTCAGCATTTTCAAGGGCTATTTGGTATAGCATTTAGGGGTGGGGAGTTAGCTGCCAGAAGTATAAAAGCAGAGCTTTGGGAGAATTCAAAATAGGGGAAAATAATTATAGTGGTATTATTTTCTGTGTAATAAATATGAGAGAAACAAAGAGTGACACTATTTGGAATCCTAGATCATCCAAATTAAATGATCAAAGGGAAGATATTTAACTATCTTGGGCCTCAGTTTCTTATTTATAAAACAGAGTTTTGACAAATTCAATGCCAAATACGATATTCTGTGATTATTTGATTATAGTTTTTCTTAAAGACTTGATTTGATCCCAATAAAACAGCAGATTCCCTTTTATAACTGAATGTAATCATTAGACCACATGGTATCTTTAGTTGGGAACATAGACTCATCATGATGTAATGTGTTCATTTTAATCAGCCGATACAACATTAATAGCCAGCTAACAACCTTTATAATGACATTCCTAAATGAATAACAAAATTGGTGCCAAAGAACACAGCTATGTCACCAACACTTTAACTGTTAATTATAATCTAAGGTGTTGCAGCCCAATATTCCAATAATTTCCCTTTTCTTATAATAAATCAATGTCTATGAAAAAGCTAATATTAAATAGCAGTTGTAGAAAAAATAATCTAACCTTCTCATTTTTAAGTTCACATTGCAACTTCATATTTTAATAAAATCCTTCTGAAGTGGTTTTTGATGATCATTCACCATCATCATTTACTCAGGTACTTTTATTACTAGGCCAATATTCCAGAGGGAAGAAAAATATGTTTTTCCTCTAAATTCTCATATCATGGCTAAATTATTTCCATTTGAAATCATGATGTTTTTCAGCCCTATGGGAACACAACTTTTTATTGTTGTTTTTATTGTTGTTGCCATTTTCATATTGGGCATGTGGACCCATGGGTACTACCTGGCATAACCACTAGCTCACCAGTGATAGTTGTGATAGTGGTCACAACACCTTGTGTTGTGATGAGGAATAGCATTCCAGGAGAAAAGGCACTGACATGCTTCAGATTTATTAGATTCTAGAGCTAGTGAGATTTCATCTAGTCTAATGATCTTTTACTAGTAAGAATATTAAGAAATTTAATTAATTTGTGGCACTTAACTTATGAGGTCTGTCTGGGAAAAGTCCAGGCATTGTTAATATAACAAGAATTATTTGCATGACATTGATGTAACCTGGAAGCCAAAGAAAGTGGATTAGAATTCTCATGTGCTTGGACAATGACAGCTTCACTGTCCTAGTCAGTGGGGCTTGTAGAGGCCTTTGAGTGAGCATGTGTACGGTGTGGCTGTTGCATTCAAAATGGCTAAGCAAGTGGAACATTGGATCTGCATCAAATTTTGTTTTAAGCTTGAACATTCCTCCACAGAAACTACTTGGATGATTCAGAAGGCTTTCAGGAGTGATGCAATGAGTGCAGAACAAATAAAGGTGTGGCACAAATGCTTCAAAGATGGTTGAGAATCTATTAAAAGTGATTCATGTTCTAGAAGGAGTGCAACAGCAAAACATCTGAGAATGTTGAATGCGTACAGACTACAAGGAGCAACAATGGGTGACTGACAATGTGAGAACTAAAAGGTGATCTGCGGACCCCAAAAGCTACTGTGTCCCAGATTTTGATGCAGGATCTTGGTATAAAATGTGTCATGGCAAAATTTGTTTCATGGCTTCTGCTACTAGAACAGAAGGAACATCATGCTGCAGTTGCTAAAGACTTGACTCTAATTGCTACCAATGACCAGATTTCCCCAAGAAGGCTGTGACTGGAGATGAATGGTGGGCCTACAGCTATGATCCAGAAATGAAGGCTCACTTGTCCCAATGGAAGCCACCTGGTTCTCCAGACCCACAGAAGGTGCAGCAAAGTTGCAGCAAGATCAAGACCATGTTAACTGTGTTTTTTAATTGGAAAGGTGTTGTCCACCATGAGTACACCCCTCCAGGCCAAACAACTAATGAGAAGTATTCCCTCTATGTTCTTTGTCAGTTGAGAGATGCAATATGACAAAAATAGCCATAGCTATTGGTAGCTAGTGACAGCAGCTTCATCACAACAATAAGCATATTTGTGCATCATGCCCTGTGTGCAGAGGTTTTTGTGAAACATCAAGCCACCCATGTGACTCAGCCCCACTATAGCCCAGATTTGGCACCCTGTGACTTCTGGCTTTTCCCAAAACCAAAATCACCTTTGAAAGGGAAGACATTTCAGATCTTCGATGAGATTCAGGAAAATCCCACGGGGCAGTTGATGGTAATTGGGAGAATTGTGTGAGGTCCCAAGGTGCCTACTTGAAAGGAACTGGGACATCATTGTCCTATGTATAATGTTTCTTGTATTTTGTATCTTCTTCAACAAATGTCTGTATTTTTGATAGTGGATACATGGCTGGATACCTTCTGGACAGACCTCACATGTAGTACAGATTTTACCTTCCCCAGTAGATTTATATATTTCCTGTGGGCAAGACTCATGATTTTTAAGTCTCCCCATGGCCAAGTATAATAGTGTGTATGTAGTAGGTCCTAACGAATACATGTTGAAAGACAAAAAAGAGAAATTTAGGGAAAGCTAGAAGCCCGAAAGGCAGGGATGGAGGGAGGAGGAAAGAAAGGTTTCACATAGGAGATTAATTAGCAAGTTTGATCCAGATGAAGAAGGGTTTTATGGATGTGTCAAAGTAACTGATACAATGGTCTTTTTACTTAAAACTACCATTTATGAACCACTTACACCCTGTGCTAACATTGTGCTTATGTATATGACATGTAAATAACCATAGAAGTAGTGAAGTACCCTGGAGGTTGAGGAAACTCTGAAATTGCCTCTGCACTAAAAAATGCAAGAGGCAAAATGGAACAGCATAGAAATAAGCAGTCATCTCAAGCATCCTGTCAACAGAGGACACTGCTTCTACTAGGAGACCCTTGCAGAAGCACATGAAGAACCTCTTAGCTAACAGGAACCATGCTCAGCTCTTCCCCTCAACCCTGAGCACCCCAACTCTGTCCACTTTTCCTTATCTCCATCACCAAATCTACTGATCCTGCTCTACAAGGACATCACACCTTAGGAATTCTCCCTGACGTTGTTGGAAGTTATTTCATGGTCCATCAGCTTCAAAGTCTTAACCAGCATTTTGCAATTTTCTAGTATACCTATGAATTACTGGGGGATCTTGCTAAAGAGCAGATTCTTATTCAGTGGGTCTGGGGTGGAATCTGAGAATCTGGATAATTCTCATGCTGCCATTAGAAATGTTATAAAGAAGAAATAGAAATGAAAGATTAATGTGAATTGAACTTCAGCTAAGAGGTAAAATGTTACTTTGACAAGCAAGCAGAATAAATACTTAAATGTCGTCAGGAGGGCGTCAAGAGCAAGGGCCTTTGACCAAATTATTACGGATTCTGTAAAATATTTTAGTGTGATATGGAAAATTTGGAGAAATTTGTACATATTTGGCATTGCCTGAGAAATACTGCTATGGTTCTTTTTCATTTTAGGATATTGCTGAATCTTTGGTTAATTGTATTCTTACTGCTTTGTACAAAAACACTTTGGATGCTTCAGTGACTCATACACCCTCCATTATGTTTATTTATTATGTTACAGTTCTGTTGACAGCAGCAGAGAATAAAACGCTTCCCAAAGAAACAAGAGATCCAGGTGTCCTCTTTCGCTTATGCAATGTCAGGTTGATCCCACTGTGCACAGAGGAATATTCATTTTGTGATATGACTACAGACAGGTTTCAAATAAAAAATGATTAAAAAAATAAAGCAAGAATAGATCATTAGGATAATAATATACCCTCATTTGAAATAATTTATGAAATGAAGAAATGTACCAGGCAAATGAGAAGCAATTTTGTCTCATTACAAATAATTATTATTTGAATGTTTATTAGTCAGATGAGACACTCAAGTCTGAACAGTATTGGAAGGAAAAAGTGGATTCTATTTCCACCAACCAGATAGATAGTTCAAAGTTTCTGTATTTTTAAAAATATTTAACAAAAAATATAACCATTGAAATATTTGTATTTTATTGTTTCAATAAAAAGTATAAGCATATTTAAAAAAAAAGATCATTGTGATAAAAAGAAGTCTTGGACACAACTTATAATGACCTAACAAGTCAACACTGTATTCTAGATCTCATCTCTGCCTGAGGGTATCAGAGATAAATATCACACATGAACACCAAGGCCTAGATAAGACATTACTAACTCTTTCTACCCAGAATAATAAAAGCTACACTCAGAATGATCTTTAAGAACTCAGTGGATAGAAATTATTGTGAAAAAATACCTCACATGCTATATATAAAAAAGATGGTATCTTTTTACCTTTGTATCTCAGAACTATTGCTCAGTTTCTGGTACCTAGGCAGCCTTTAATAAATGTTTGTTTAAGGAGTGCAGGAATGCCTAAATATCCCAGGAGTTACAAGACAATATGAATGAAATAGAGCAGAGGTTGGCAAACATTTTTCTGTGAAGAGGTAGATAATAATTATTTTAGGCCAAGCGGGTCATACCGTCTCCACCAAACAAGTTATTAGAGCCTGTCCTAACTGCCTGAGCTGCAACATTAAATGTAGAATCTCTACTTAGTGAGCCTGATCAGTAAATTCTGCTACATTCAATTTTATCTTCTGCTCCTTGAACCATTATCCCACAACCTTAATATCCATTTCCACACATATTCCCCTAATTTATGTTTGTATAAACTGAAAAACTCTTCTTTAGGAGTGCAGTGCACCTCCCCGTAGGTCACCCTTTGTACCTCGCCATTAGAGACCTACTAAAAATTGAGTCAGATTATAGGCCTAGAAACAATAGGAAGTGGGTGAGTCCTGAGATATTCCACATTGTTGTACATGGAAACTGCATCAGGTGACTGCCCTTCTCTGGGCAATGAAGGGTTAGTGTCCTTGGATGGGTGAGAAGGGGCATACCACCGCAGCCAGAGATAACTCTTCAGTGTGGTTGAAGAAGGCACTTTTATGGAGGTTGAGAAGCCAGTTCTGTGGGAAGCCAGGAAGATTTCCTCACTGGCAAAGAAGAATCATCAAAATTGAGGGACTTAATGTCCCTATGTTTCTCAACATTCCCAGACATCCCACCCCAACTTTAAGGATCCCAGGTTCCCCCTAATCGATGTCTTCACTTAAATAGTAGACACCTGTGAGGCTGGGCGTTTACCTTGGCATTGTAATTCATCCAACTGCAGGATAGGTTCTGTGTTTGATTTTCAGCAAATTCAAAGCTAGAGCTGGAGGGGATAAGGTCATACTTCCGGGCACTTCTAGGAGCCCTCACATCATTTAAGTGGCACTTGACTTAGAAATTTAAATACCTGAGCTTATGCTTTTCTTTCACCATTTTGCCCTGGGACCTTAGGAGCAACCAACCACCATCATTATATTCCTTAGTTTTTCAAAAATGTTCTCAATTATTTTGTAGACTCACTAAACTTCTTACTGCTTATAAGTGCTTGATGAGGATGATCCAATATAGGTATTTTGCGTATCTTTACAGATAATGTTCCTAATCCACTATTTAAAAGGGCACAATTTGGACACAGAAACACATGCACTGAGTAAATATGGGAAGATAAATGCAGGCACTGAAGTGATGATTCTACAAGCCAAAGAATAGCAAAGATTGCTGATAACACCTTGACCTTGGACATTTAATGTCTAGGACTGTACAACAATAAACTTCTGTTGTTTAAGGCAGCTAGAATATGGTACTTTGTAATGGCAGCTCTAGAAAACCAGTACAGTATTGGATGAAAGTGTCATTTCTACTTCTCACTTGTGTTTCCTGGACCTATGTGTTCTGATTAAGGGAAGAACAACATCATGTACTGGTTGCTAGGTTAGCACAGTTATGGCATTTCTATAACAGCACTTGACCCCTCTCATGCACTTTTTCCTATTATGAATACTAAGTGAACTATTCCTCCATATTATAAGGTTAACTGCACTGATGATTAATTTTATGTGCCAAGTTGACTATATCACAGGAAACCCAGATATCTGATTAGACATTATTTCTGGGTATATCTGTGAGAGTATTTCTGGAAGAGATTACCATTTGAATCTAATACTGAGTGGAATATATCAATTCCTTGTGCACATCACATAAACTCAAGTTTCCATACCTTTGAGAATGCTGCTCTTCCTTCCTGGAAGGCACTCCTTTCTACCTCTCAAGATCCAGCTTAATTATTTTCTCTTCCAAGAAGTCTTTTATGAACCATAGCTTTCTGCCTCCCCAGTGATCAGGCTAAGGGCCCCACTGTGTTTCCATAGAACCTGGACAGTGATCAGCTGTTTTCCAAGCTCTGTGGGGCTCAACAAAGGCTTTTTGAGCTGAATTGAGTTAGCTGGAAACTATTCATGAAATTAACAATTTAGTAGAGTTTGAAAGATAGATTTTATATTGTGTATTGAAAGGATAGTGTATCCACATGGCAAGAATGCTGCTCAGTAGGAACACCATCACTGCTTCAGAAAATACCACACAAGAAACAAGACACTTGTTTTCACCAAAACCTGAAGTCATTTTTGAAATTGAAATTACTGTTGGCATATGTCTAGGCAACTAAAAGCCATTAAATATAACTAAGATTAAAATTAGGTTTATTTGATATACTTCTAAGTCTTTCTTATATTTTACATGGACTGTTAAAAAGTGTGGTAGGCTGTTTTCAAACACTGTGATCAGAGAGTGAAGCAATATGTCCAAAAGGTAGAGCCAAGAGAGCTGGAAAGAACAATGGACAAAGATGGAGTCATGCCCAGAAAGCAAGAACAGTCGCATTCCTGCCCCTGGACTAGGGACATAGTGATGATATGTTCTCCGCTGGATGTCAGAAGTAAGAGACCAGTCCCTGTTTGTTGCTTATAGACTCTACCTTTTGTACATTGAATGCTGGGGACTCAAGGGGCAATTTACATCTTTTTCTTTCACAGATGTCTGAGTCAAGAGTAGATACTTCTGAGGAACCTAATCATATTCAGACCTGATTAAAATGACAAGGATCTGGAGATATACTCTAATATAAACATTGATTTACAACTTCAGGGGAAAGCTTGCATCTGACATCAGAGAAGAATGAACATTGTCGTAGCCAGAGGGTCAAGTCTGGACAGTTGCTTTCAGAATGGCCAAATAATTCCCATCCTTCTACACAAACCCTTTGCCATGTGACTTTGCCATGTTTTCCATAAAGAGGTGGAGCTGATTTCCCCATCCCTTTAAACATGGGATGACATTTGAGACCAACAGAATGCAGTAGAGTGATGTGCGCGCAGCTTCCAAGGAGAGTTAAGACTCTGAAGCCTCCACTTTAACCATCTAAGAATTCTGAGACCACCTTCTGTGGGGAAAAGACTTAGTCTGTCCTCCTCGAGGAGGGCATTCCAACTGACTGCATTAAGGGCTGCTCACGTCAGTGGGGTCATTTTGTATCCTTAACCCCACTCAGGCCATCCCAGGGAATAGCAGCAGCAGGACCCCCCTGTTTGCCAGCCCCCCCAACATTGTAAGCAATAACAAATTGATTGATGTTGTTAGGCCTTATGTTTTGAGTTAGATGATTACATAATAGAAAATTTAAAAAAATACATTCACCTAAATTATAAAAATAACTAAGTAAATTAGTTATACTTCTCAGCAATTTAATGTCATTGTTATTGGTGACCACTTTATCTCAATATTTAGCAACTGAATAAAGTAATCAGTAAATATTTAGTGAATTACTAAATCAATGCAGATGATTTCAATCAAGAATTAACTTCTTTTTATTAGTAAAGGTTCTATGTATATCATTAGGAGCAAACTGATGTTCATTTCTATTAATTACCAAGCATCATAGTTTATTGACTCATCATTTCATGCCTGTTTCTTGATTTTTTTCACTTTCTGCAAGCTGAAATACAATAGTGATAATGGAACAGGAAAAAAAACTAATAAAGATCATAATCATAGTTATATTACATAATGGCTTAAAAGGTAATAAAGCATCTTTCAGGAAATTTTTATTATGATACCCAAATGTGTTTTTCTCTAAATGAGATGATTAAGATAAATATTGTGGGGCTGGTTATTTGAAGTATAATGAACATTAGACTTAAAATCAAGACCCAATTTAACTTTCAGCTCCTCTACTCTCTAGTTGAGCAATTATGAGTAGATAATAAAACTTGTAACTGCAGAATCCTCACCAGGAAATGAGGACAGTGATATGTATCTCAATAGATTGTTGCATTTTGTAAGCATCTAAGTGCTCTGGGGTGTTATTTGTATTGACACTCTTTGCAGAAAGTTCTGTGCCTTAAATTCCAATCTTTAGCATTATACCTAGAGTAACTTGATTTAATGAAGAAATGTAGGTTGGCTCACTCAGGTGCTCTTCTCAAAACCTTCCTAATCACCTCCATCAACTCATGAGCCTGGGCACCTAGAAAATTCCCTTCCTAGGGTCTTTTGTCAGCAAGACTGCAGCTACATAATTCACTCTGTACCATGAGCGAGGCATAAGCATAAGTGTGGAAGTTCTGTCTCCTTTCTCATCTCTCCTGCAGATGTGACTGGGAACTGCAATAGCTACTATGCAACCCTGAGGCAAAATGAAAAGAGCCAGACAGCTCAGCCCTGAACCCATGCTAATAACCTCCTACCATGAGATTTATTGTTATAGGAGAAAAATAAAGAAGAGGTAAACAAACTGTGGCATGCCCAAACAACATTGTGGAGTTAAATGAAATATTGATACATGCAAAAGAAATGAATCTCAGAATAGTTATGTTGACTAAAAGAAGCCAGAATTGCCCCTCCCCAAAAAGTATCTATTGTATAATTGTATGCATCTAGAAACTCTAGAAAATGCAAAGTAATATACTACACTGACAGAATGCAGATCATTGTTTGCCTGGGGAGGGGGGAGAAAAAAATTACAAAGGAATGTCAAGGGTGGTAGGTATATTCACTATCTTGATTGTAATAATGGTTTTACAGAGGTATATGTATGTCAACCGCATCAAATGGTAGACTTAAATATCTGCAGTTTATTTAATAAAGCTGTTTTCAAAAGTGTAACGTGGACACTACTTCTTCTGCTTCTACTGTTGAAAGCTACTGCTAGGACAGAGGACAGAACCTGCCTACTTTTCTACACCTTTCTCTCTCACCAGCAAAAACTCCAGCCAATGCAAGAGGGGCAGGAAATGCTCCCCCTTCCCAAACCCAGAAAAAGATTCATGACTTGGGAAGAAGGTAGAAACTAAAGTCATTTGCCTAGAGAGGCCAAGAAATTCAGCATTGGTATGAAGCTGAAGGGAGATCAGCAAGTATCCTTTCTGGGACCTGCCACCCAGCAGGTGGGTGTGGGGAGGGGACAGAGAAACTAAGGAAGCCCCATCCCTGAGGCCCAAGCTGGACCAGGAACAGTGAGGAAGAGGTAACTAAGAAACCTGGCAGGATATTTTCTAGAAGGTGATGGGAGGCTACCAGCAAAGTGCAAGTCCAGGGGAGAGTGATACAAATCTTTCTAGGTCCATCGTACACATTTCTTAGGTGGATGGAATAAACTATAAACCCATCTATTTGAAATCCTAGAGGCACTGAGTATGTTATCTTTTTCCTTTAAATGGTTTTTACAGGAATTATTATTATTTTTGCCTTCTGAAAAATTTTGGAAGTTGTCATCAGCTGGTAGATATTAACTTATTCTTTATTTTAAAAAGCTAGTTCTGCATCATAAGATATCTTGAATAGATTAAATTGCTTGAGAAAAAATGCTACAGTAAATTGTTAATAGGCTGTTTAATAGGAAATTAAAAAAAAAGTTTACCCTTATATTTTATTGATAGATATTCCCATGGGTTGTCCCCCATATTTTTAAAGCACTGTAGAATTATTGATCAATTTAGAAATGGATTCAATAGTTCCTCTAGGATGGGAGTAAAATAAACACATCAAGGTATTTTTTTCCTTTCACTACATGGTTCTTTGAAAGACCTTAGTCAATTTTTTTCCTAAGGAATATCAACTTGAAGAACAATTTCATTCAATGAAATTTTAATAGTACCACCTTATTTTCTTTTTCTATAAAGTAGATGGATGATACCAGTTAAATGATAATGACCAGCACTTTACTTGACAAAACATTGACTGTCGCTAAAGTAAGTAAGGAAAACTAAAATGATGGCTGTTATATAAACCGGGCACTTAACATGTCAGCAACTACACTCAATGTTTCCTCCCACATGGGGCAGTTAGGAATCAATCATCACACCAAAGAGACCTCTTGGCAAAGAGGTCTGCATGGTGGATATCTGTGTTTTTCAAATGAGCATCCACTGTAATCAGGGTTCAGCGGATGTGGAGAAGTTGCCCCACATCTTTATTCTCTTGGAATGAACGCAAATAACATGGGTTTTGGAATCAGGTAGAAAATGGTTTTACTCAGCCTTACCCCTTGCAGCTGGACTAGTCAGGCCAATGAATAATGACCACAGCAAAAGTAATCGCTGACATCCATTGAATACCTATATGCATCTGCCTTTACAATAAACGCTTTATATGCATTGGTTCTTCCACTCTTCACTGTGGTACCTCATCATCTCCACGGTTGATGTGAAAGCTTGAAGAGACTGAAAAACTTGCCATGGGGGACACAGCTTCTAAGCAGCTGAGTGGCATCATTTCCATTTTATCTGATGCTTTTATGAATGTATGATGATATTTAGGTATCTACCGGGGAGAAGCACTGTAACCCAGGTCAATGAGGGGACCTCTGACTAAGGGACAGTCAAGAATCTGAGCCAAAGATCAGGGGGGTGAACAGAGAAGCAAATGTGTTCACGGCCTGATCCTGTTAGTAAGGCAAATGCGCCAGGAGCACCAACTGTTTTCCGGCAGCATGCAGTTAGGTCCCCCAATGGGGTGGCCCCAATCAGCAGACCCCTAAAAAAGTCATTGTCTCTGCCTCAGAAGGTCACAGAAGGAAACAGTTTAGTTAGTCTGCCTCCCAAGGCATCAGAAACCAGCCTCCCTAGCCAGAAATCTTCCCTCCTTATTCAGTTCTATTATTTGCATTTGACGTCTTCCAATGTAAGCCAAGTTTGTCAACCTGGAAGAAAAGATTTGCATCTTGAAAATCGTTTTCTATTCTTGGATGTGCTGGTCAGTCAAGTTCGACCACAGGAGAAGACCTAGAAGAAGCTCAGGAAAGAAACCATTAATTAAACTCACCAGTCCTGAAGTCAGGAGGCACTGCACACCCAGACAGTGCAGGGCACACAGGAAATTGCAAGGGGGGGGTCAGGGAGCAGAAAACCAGCAGGGGGGAGGGCGTGCCTGAACCACACACAGCCTTTATTGTGATTTCTGGGTGAAAGGCAAGCCAGGGCAGGGTAAAGAGTTTAGAACTGACTAATGAGAATCTTTTCAGTTGGCTTTGAGCTATAAAGGTGGCCTCCGTCTGTCCTGAGAGGGTGAAAATGGAGGGATGTTTCTCCCTGGGGTGCAGACCAGGTGTGGATGTCACAGACACTCTCCAGCCAGCCCTGTTATCTCTAAGAATTGGCTAGTCCCCTAGGGGAAGTCTCCTCCCAGTCCAAAAGGTTTTTTTAAAGATGTCAAAAGATCATAATATGAAAATAAAACAACATGCACAGGGCAAGCACAAACTGCCCACAGGGAAGGGAAGTGTCGTGGGTTCCCACATGCAAACATCCTCTGAGCTCATGACCTTGACCTCTTCATTCCAGACCAGCTTTTGTCAAATTCTACTGTGATCGCTAGTAAAACTGCTAACTACTCAGAGTCTGGGGACCCAATTCCCAAGGAGTTTAGTTACTATGTCTGAGTGGAGACATGGAACCCTGAAATACAATTTTAGCACTGGCGTGGATCCCACACCCCCTAAACCAAGCACTGGGGACAAATCACTTGCTGGCGAAATGCACCCACACACTCACACTCAGTCCCACACTCACACTTGCAACTTCACCTCCCGTGCCGTCCCCTGTCAAGAAACTTTCTCTCATCTCTAGATTAAAAAGCTCTGTTATTTCTCCCAACCAGTATCTTTATTCAAAAAACAACATTCTGGATGAGGGCCCTTCCCAGCACCTGGCAGCTTCTACTTTTGGCAGGACACTATGAGATGTGTTACTCCCCTGAAATAAGAACACAAAAGCTGGGGGAGGGAGGGAGACTATTTCCAGGCTCCTATGTTAAAAGAAGCAGAACACACCAGAGGGAGCAAAGACATTGAGGCAGGTGTCACACCGAGCTCTTGGGGCGGGACAGGGAAGAACAGCTTTGGAAGAGGCAACTAAAGTGTCCTGACACTGGTCAAGATTTGCCTCAACCCCTTTCACACTGGACTATCCCCGACATGATGGGGCCTTCCAGGGACATCAGTAGAATTACGCTTTGTCTTGCAAACCTCCATTCCCTTGCTGAAACAGAGACGGAGGGAAAATTTTGAAAACTATTTAAATAAGCCACGTAATCGCCAACGGTGGGGGGCTGATGACGAACTCCCCCAAAACGTGCCAACATGCTAATCTGTGGAATCTGCGAATGTTACTTTACATAGTAAGAGATGTGATTAATTAAGGATTTTGAGAGGGTTTTATCTGTGTGTCCTAAATCCAGTGACAAGTCCTTGTAAAGGTGAGGGAACCATGATTTGACAGTGAAAGGGAGGGGAAGGCGATCCAAAGAAGGAAGTGGAGATTGGAGCCAGGCACACACAGCTGAGGGTGGTCAGCAGCCACCAGAGCCTGGAAAAGGCTGGGAACAGAACCCACCCCTATCCCCAACCCTACCCTGGGGGCTTCAGGAGGGATCAGGACCAGAAATTCCATTTGAGTTGAAGGAAACCCGTTTCAGACTTCTGACCTTCAAAAATGTAATATATTTGTGTTGTTTAGGCCACATTTGTTGCAGCAACAATAACTGCTAATATTAACAATAAGGAAGTCATAGATGTGGAAAGACAGTCTCAAGAGAACTAGCGGCTTTCAGGGGCCGAGCCAACCACCACCCAGCAAATGCGCATTTCTCTGTTTTCTCCACTGTAGAAAGGGGACCATGATATTTGCCTCACAGGGCTGCTGTGCAGATTGCATGTGATCATTGGGAAACTTGCAACTGGTAGGTTTGTAATAAGTAATAGCTACCAATATGAGCCCAACTTTGCCAGGTAGTTTTCTACATTGCTACATGTTTCCTACACTCAGATGTGTGTGTTAATTGAAAACAAACAAACAAAAAAACTTTCAGGAAGCAAAGGTGTAAAGAATATTGTTTATATAGCTATGCTGACCAGATGATGAAAAGTTTATGGCATCTCAAGTGGCCTGCCTCAGAGACCTCTCTGTCTCTTCCTTCAAAGAGCAAATAGGTCTGTTGTTGGGCCCAAAAGAATGGCAGAAGGCTTAGGTCATTATTCAAAATCATGGAAGAAGCAGAAAGAAGCAGGCCAATATTAAGGCAAATGGCAATATTAAAAACTTATGGTGCATTACCTACCACCACGTGTTACTCTGTAACTTGCCTTCTTAAACTATGTTGAGGCTACTGGCAATCAATGTTGGGCCTGGGGTTGGAGTGGGGTGGGTCATGGGAAACCTGTAGATTGCAAATACATGCATTCTTGTCTTTTAAAAAGTGACTTCTTCCTTTGTTTCTCATCTTATTGGGAAAGCTATTGCAAATGGGTCATTGTTTGTTAAGTGTCACAAACATTTCAGTTGATTTGTGTGACTGGTGCTAATGATAATTCCAGGCATTGGGAAATCAGGCTCAAGAATTCAGACTAGTCCATGTCCCACATTGACTTACTTCTCCCTTCTGCTTTGCCCTACCCTCAAAGCCACTGAACTAGAGGACACAGGGACCAGTGCTGACCTCATGGAGGGGAACCTAAGTCTTCCCAGGAAAAGAGATCCTCACCAGCTTTGTGTTAGCTTTTTTGGGTGCACCATGCTGCCTTTGTTTTTTCTTGTAATTCCATTGTTAAGACTCTTGCTTGGTTTTCTCATGATTATATTCTTGCCTATCATTCTAAGCCTATTGTCTGAGTTGTGTGTTTTCTTTCCCTTTTTTTCTGTGCTCAGTGATCTGGCTTCTCTGGGATTCAGTCCCAGAACTCTATTCTCTAGGGCTGCATTCTAACTGCCTCCTAGCCAACACCTTTAATGGGTGACTGTCTACTTGTTTGATACTGGTGCCCAACTGTCTCTTAATTAGCTGCTCTATCCTGGTGGGTTGGCAGGTTTTCCATCCCAATTTCTTTTTCAAATTAAGCCACCACTATGGAAAATACTCAAGTGAGAACTATGGAAAAGTTTAGGATATGAAGCATCATCTTCAGAGGCAAGAACCCTGTGAAAGGTTAAGAGAGATAGCAGTATTTATCAGATGTATGTATAGATAGCATGAAATTGTAATCAACAGTGTATTTAACCTTTTCAGTGAGAATAATTGGAATTTGGATATGAGATATCTGGGTGTAAAAAGAACAGCCCAAAAGTTAAGTGTGGATGTTACACTGATGTCAGGGTTCTGGACAGAAGGTATTCAGGCCAGGATCCCTGAGAAGGAGAAGTAAGAAGAAAATGGAGCATGTATGTGTTTCTTGGTTGCGTGTGTGTGTGTGTGTGTGTGTGTGTATTAGGGGATGTTAAGATAGTACAAACAGAGTTGAGCAGATTGACAAAAAGGCAAATCTTTCTGCTTACAGATATGTTTGGGTTTTTCTTTCTCAATTCCCTTTCTTAAGAGACCAGGTCACATTTGCTAACCTTTGTCATCAGGAGATCAGGGAAGCCTGTGGAGAGAAACTCCATGAGAACACTGTCACAGAACAGTGGAATTGGTTTAAGTCTCAAGGACAAGATGACAATTCTTCCACAGTTGCTCCGATAATCTTATATATACCTGTTGTCCTGGGGTAGCTACTAATATTGACCCCACTGACTTTCTCAAGTGGCTCTGTTTAATTGATGATAAACTAAAATAACAGCATGTTGTATGTATAATTTAAATCTCCTTCACACCATCCAGAAGTGCTGGTGGATGAACTTACCCATCATTCCATTAATGTAGATTGAGGCAGAGTTAATCTCCCATTTTGGGGACAAATCAACATCCTTCTGGCTTTACTTCTGCTTTTTGAGACCATTCTCAGCCAGTCCATTTCTTTTAACAAATGCTTAATAACAATAGGTTCTTCCTGAATCATTCTCACCAGACTAAGCCTTCCCTTTTCTTTCATTAATTACCATTTGTTATTTCCCTTCTCTCTATCTTCTATTACACAATACAGACAGCTCCAGTTTTTCAGTGTATCCCTTTCTAGTCTTTATATTGAGTGAATACATGTTTTTCACTCATGGCTGACCAGCTTCAAGTTATATCTTTTCCATTACCAATATTATGCCTATATGGATGGAACTTGTGCCACCTCCTTCCTCTCTCATTCACCCCCAACTTGAAGCTCAGCTAGACCCTACTTTCCTAATTAGATAAGACAGTCAGACCTTCGAGTAACCTTAGATGCACAGTTTTTAAGCCAATTCTTCTTCACCCTATTTTTAGTTTAAAATGAAAAAAGTTTACAGTTTTCCTCACTGAATTTGATCTTGTTAGAGTCAGTTTTTTATTTTACTGTCAGTTTTCTTTTGGATCTTGACCCCGAAATCCTGCAAGTTTATGACCTTGAGCAACTTTGAAGCATGTAGATTTGAGGAGCATGCCTTTCATGTCCTCATAACGTTCTGCCTAGGAACATATAGTGTGTTGTAATGAGACAACAGATATTTTGAGTTGCTGTCGAGACATTTTACAGAGGGACAATGCTGCTCACACCCAGAGTCCAGGCATTTCAGTTAGGACCTGAGTTTAAGATTTCTGCCCCTAGTTCCCACTCTGCTTTTCCCTGGGCACCTTTTAAAATAATCCCTTAGAGGTAAGCCCAGGAAAAGTTAGTTACCCTTGCCCCAACCACCTTAATTTGTGCCTGCCACCCTGCTGTCTGTCTCCTGCTTGCTGGAATGAGGGTCTGCACTTCCCCTGGTCATTATGCCTGCAGTCCCTTTCGCCCTTTTTGGGATCTGTAAGTAATATATCTTGTGACTTTACTTCCTTGGTGTGACTGCTGAAACAATGCCTTCCATCAAAATGACCTTGCAGTTTTGGCTTCCTTAAAGTGGGGGTTCAGGTGCTGAGCCAGCCTTCTGCCAACCGCAGGTTTGGCTTATGCCTCCTCACTCAGCATGTCAAAATTTACCTATTCTTATTTAACATACCAGCTACACCCTCCCCCGCCCCCTCCAACACAGATGTTGAGACAGTATGACTGAGCAGAAGAAAAACAAGATTCTAAATGTCTAGAACATGATAGAAGTTCCTTGGAGCAAGAATGATGCTTTTATGAGGAAATGAACATATTTTTCCTAATTTTTCATGCATGCTGCTTGATCCTCTTGGGACAACTCCCTCTTTATCCTTGTCTATTCTCTGATCTCTGCAACAAATGGCTTTGTGGTGAATCATACAACAGCTCAGTGAGCCAGGCACATGCTGAAGCTCAAGCATAGCCAGGTATATGCTTAGCATAGCCAGGTATATCCTGTGACAGGATATTTAAGGACCTGCACAACATGGACTTGGCATTTTCCATTGAGTTGAGTTGATGAGATCAAGCTGTTAAACAGTTATGGTTGTCAAGATCATTGTCTAGTTCTCCACTCTACTTTGCTTAGGAAGACAGGGAGATGGCTTACATTACATGGCAGACTAAAGACTGGGATAATTACCTGTCTGAATTACATCACTTGCTCATGCATTTCCCAATAAACAGGCTTATTTCCAAAGGTTGTTGGGGGAAGCATGTTAATTATCAGGTCCTATGTTGAAAATCAAAATTAATTAAGACATGATCCTTATCTGGGAAACTCATTTTCTAGCAATGAAGCCAAGCATATGAGTAAACTGTAAGATAATAGAGACAAATTTTAGCTTCTAAGGGGAATTATATCTTATAGGAAATAACTATTTCTATTTTATGAACTTAAAAATGACTAGACTGGAAGTTATAAATATTGTGCCTCCTTCCTCCATCGCTATTAGATTCAGTGACACAAACTCTTCCTTTGAAACTATATCATCCAGTATCTCTGTTTCCTGAAATACATTGTTATAATAAAAGTCATAGCCTCATAATGGAGGGCTGTCTGGGCCTTTATGACACCAAAGTAATGATATGAAAAATATCATCATTTAACTGCTTTGGTTTTACAATGTTAAAGAGTTCCATTTGGAGACATTACTACTATCGTTAAAGCTTCAGTTAAATGACATTATGCAAATAAAGCTGAACCTTTTTGTTCAAAGTAGAGATGAATATCTGTGATATAGGAAAATACAATTTGCCATTCTGGGTGGAATCTAGTCTCACATTCTGTTTCTCACAATGACAACAGAAATATTTTCCAGGAGGTAAGTATTGCTCTGCTAGAACCGTACAAGCAGCCATTATCCTTTACATAAAAGCTTTTACATAATTAAAAATGAACATTCATATATTTAGAGAAGTCCTTTATAGATTGCCACAGTTAATTCATTTATAACATTATAGTTGAGCCATTTCTATAAATCAAATGTAATTCTCTTATGGGGCTATTCATGTGGAAGTTGAGATTTACACATGAAAATGGAAGGTTCTGAAATCTCTTCAGCTGTATCCTGTAACCACGAATGCAACTCTTTCTGGTCCAACTACTCCTAATCCTCATTACATTACTATTCTCGACTACTACCTCTACTTCTGCTTTCGATAAAGACGATGAGCATAGCTAATACTCTGAGCATTTAGCCTTCACAACAATTGCATGAGTTAGATGCCCCTATAATAACCATATTTTAGTTGTGAAATGAATGCAGAAAGGTTGAGTAAGCTTTCCAAGGTCACAGAGCTTAGAAGTGGGAGAAGCAGGATCCAACCTGAAGCATGATGGCTGTAGGACAAAAGTCCTTACACATCACAGCCTGGCACCTCTGGGTGAATCTTCACCTATACCAATTAGTACAATGTATATATTACAGATCTTAAAATGTCTTTAAAACATTTGTTTAAAAAAAACTAGATATTTTCAGAATGAGCTACTTATAGAGATTATGTTATGGCACATTTTAGAAAAAATATGCTGTGAAATAATCTTAAATTTTTCTGTTATTTTTTCCTTACAGTAGCTTACCATTCCACTTTTGCTTTCTATATTTTCAAGCATTGACTTCCCAAATATATAATTAATCAACAATCTAGTAACAGCATATTTTTAATATTCTGAAATTATAAATAAGTTTCAAAGGGTTTATTTTTAAAAAATCTGTCACAATATGTGTCAATGGGCATAGATAAATAATAAGAATCAATAATTGCCTTGAGGCCTTCAGTTTCATAGTGAATATCATCATAATGAGATGTGTAACTGCAATGAATGATTATTACATGAAATTTTAGTTTCGTTACTTCTCAACAATGTAAGAATTCCCTTAAGGGTAAGGAGTACACCTTTCTTCTTATAGCTCCATCATGTAGTTTAGTGTTTGAAACTTAGTAGCAATTCATAAATATTTATTGAGTGTTGGATCAATGTTATTTAGCTAATCTTGTGTTTTTAGTTGTTCATGCATTATAACTTATCTTGGTGTTTCCTAAAATGTGGCATAAGTTTCAGAGGATAAGTAACTTCACACACAAAGGTAAGTGTTCACTTTAGGAGTTAGAAAGTAGGAAAGCAATCTCAAGTTTTCTACTATAAATTACACAGTACTATGATTTTGTAAATTAAAATTGTGTTATATGTTCCCCACAAAAGGCTAACGAAATATCCAGTTCAAGATTATTTATTTTATTCAATATTCAAGTCAACTTAACTATAATTAGCAAGTCAGAATGGACATATTCCTAAAAATGAATATGAACTCATATGAATATGAGTTATGAATTAGTTTAGGGGTAAAAATAAAGTTTTTATTCTTGCTTTCCTTTCTTCTGTCCTACACAAAACCTAGGGAGATGCAATCCTCTTATAACACTGACCATAAAAATAATGACATGGGGAATATTTTCATTGTCTATGAAGTTGCAGATAAACCTATATTTAACTCACAACATTTGGGAATTTTGGTCCAGCAACTTTAGAATTAGAAGTTTTGCAGCAAAATCATCTGTCCATTGGCCTTGCTGGGACTTCAGCATATTCAACATAGACCTGCTGAAGATTGACTTTGGGTGGTTGAAAAATAAAGCAGAAATAGGTTTCCTATGAATGACTTTACCACACCAGATTAGTTTATTTCTCAGTCTTCTACATTGTCTAAATCACAAAGCCAGGCTTCGCTTTAGGATATTCAGGACAATAAATTAGTCTTGGTGCCAAATGTGGTCCTCAGCTCCTAGAGTTGGCCACAGCAGTAACAGCTCAAAAATCACATGAGAAAACAGATAATAAATGGGGTTAACACAAAAGCAATGTCAGGCCTCACCTATACAAGGTAACAAGAACATTTACACTCAATGCTAAGTTTCTGAATATTGTCTAATATGTGATTGAAGGGATGTGTCATGAACCAACAAGCATACACTTCATAGACCTGTAATAGACATTTTGAGGGGAAAAAAAAAAAATACCAGCAAAGGTTAAGAAAATGTGCAAATATTTTGGTGCATTTCCTGAGAATCCAGACCTCTAAATTGGTCTGCTATAGCTACAGATTTAGAAAACAAACAGAGAATCATAAGATTAAACCTGTGTGTTTCATTCTGTGGAAATACCCATTTTTGCTTCTCTTTATGGAGAAAAGACTTAAGGAAAGCAAGTCATCATATATGTCATTTTGAGGTCAGAAAAAGATTGTCAAGATGTGACTATTTGAAGGAATAGTGTAGTGGAACATATGGTACCAAGATTAATATTACATTTATTCCCTGCATTTCACTAGCACAGCTATGCCAGCTGTCTGCAACTTCCAGCTAATTGAAAGCTTAATAACTGCTTCAATATGAAGCTAAACACCCAGATTGCAGTCTACAATCCTTACCAGAGGCATCCGATAGTAATAATTCATTGAGGATTTTTTACTGACAGCTAAAATTCACTTATTACTATCTGGTAAGTCCTGTATTAACTGTTTTATCTCAATTATATCATTTATTCTTCTCATCAATGTTATGAAATTGATCCTATGATTATTTCCATTTCACTGTTGAAAAAAGTGACTTAGAGAGGTTTAATAATTTGCCAAAAATCACACAGCTCTAAGTAATGGATCAAAGATACAAATTCAGGTGTCTGACCATAAGCTTTGGGCTCTTGCCTATACATTTTTATTGGTGTAGATTGCAGGTGAATCAACTATAAACTTGCTAATATAAAAATGTCAAAATAAGGTGGTAGGCCACTCTTCATTGCTTTAAAAGACAAAAATACAGTGATAAAAGTGAAAAGAACATGAATAAAACTATTCAGCATGTTTGGTACCTGCCTACTGGACTTTGGAAGATCCCAGGAAGACATTGTCAAACACTCGTCCTTAAGAAATTAAAAAAGCATGGAACTGCTTCCAGCAGGGTCAAGGTAGACATGGAAGACAGAGATTCCTGATTCTCGTTGCCAGATGTGTGCTGATTGAGAAAAGATCAGAGGGTGAATTGAAAGCAGACTCTGCCCTAAAGCTCTTCTTGCCCAGAGAACACCAACCCCAGCTCACAGCTGTGTCTTTCAAATGAAACACATCCTGCCCTGCACTATCCTTTTTCTATCCCAAATTTGCTCTTCTGTAAATTGCAAAGAAAGTTTCAGAGAGAAGGCTCAGAAGCTGGCATGAAGAAGAGGAGGGAGAGGGACAAGGAGGATAATGTTGGGTGGGAAAGAGTGAAGGCTGGCCATACTATTTGTACCAATGTGGACTTCTCAGCCTAAAGCTAATACTCAGTAGGGATAAGTAAATAAAACTGGATGTTTTCATTATTTCTAATGTTAAATGCATAAGCCCTCCCCACCAAAATTATGTTGAAATCTAACCCCAATTAGGTTGTATTAGAACATAGAGCTTTCAGGAGGTAGTAGGTCTTAAGTAGAAGTAGAGTCTCCATGAATGTGAGTGGCCTTGTGAAAAAGCTCCCTCTGCTGGGTGAGAACACAGTGAGAAGATGCCATTTATGAACAAGGAAGCAGCCTTTTATAGACAATAAATCTGCTGGTACCTTCCCCTTGGACATGTCATCCTCCAGAACTGTGAGAAATAACTTTCCATGGATCTATGGTAGTTTGTTATAGTAGCCAGAATGGGCTAATACCATTATTAATTAGACATGAGCATTTTAATTACTAAATTGAGACTAACTGGGGGAGGGGGAACTAAAAATTACTAGAGACCTTCACATTCTTTTTTTTTTTTTTTCTTTTAATTTTATTGTTGTTGTATTACATCCATCCCCTTTTTTCTCCCCTCTGTCCCCTTCCCCACCCACCCTTTCCCCCCAAAGTCAATCTCACTTGTTGTCCATGTCCATGGTTCCTTTATACTAGGTTCTTGTCTAAGCTGCTCCCCTTCTTTGCCTCTGCCTCCCCCCTCCCCCCTACCCCTTTCCTCCTGACCACTGCAGGCCTATTCCTTGTATTCATACACTTGGTTCTGTCTTGCTTGTTGTTAGTTTTGCTCATTATTGTCCCGTAATGGGTGAGAACATATGATACCTGTCCTTCA